>JAWNLU010000631.1:0-30421 GCA_035042165.1 Drosophila kuntzei | reverse complement strand
GTATATATAGCTGCTTTCTCTTGGTCACCAGGCGATTTTGCATAAGGTTTTGCATAGTTGTTTTCATAAAGGACATGAACTCCATCATACAATCTGATTCAAAAAAGCTTTCGTCCCGTTTAAAACATTTTTTGTTTTTATTATTAAACTTTAAGGCAGAAGAAATATCAAAGACATCCGTTTCTCAGACGCAAAATTTCGAAAATAGCGTAATTTGACATTTTCAGGCTACGTATGTATGTAGTGATCATTTACAACTTAAAGATGATTTTTTTATTAAATAATAATATTAAGAAAAAAAGTATAATGGCATTTCGTAGCCTATCATGTTACTTAATTAAAAAAGAAGACAAACTTCAATCCATGATATCAGTTATAAGAAAAAAATTACAAGTTCAACAAAATACTACAAATTAGCTGCTCACATAATTGGCACATTTTCTAAAAAAATAATTTTTACGAATAAATGGATAATGTTTGACTTCAAAATTATACTGATTGTTAGTATTTGGTACTATATACTGAATTATCAACAACTGCTTGACATTTTGGACTCATACTTTCTACCAGCTTTTGGCAAGTTTCTCTTAAGATGGATTACCAAGCTTGTTGGACTCCGCCACAAATCGTCCAAATTTTTAATTTTTCTTGGAAACTTCCACATTTACATCATTCCAAGTATTTTCAATAGGATTTAAGTTTGTCCTTTGAGACGACCAGTCCATAACCGGAGGCTTTTTATCATGAAGCCACCTCTTAACGATCTTAGACGTATGCTTAGGGTCATTGTGGTGCATAAATGTCCACTTGACAATCATTTTCTCAATTTCATACGATTTCATTGACTTCTTTAAAACATCGAAATAATTAAGCCGGTCCATATTACCATTAACCAGGACGAACGGGCCCTACTACTTTACTTTGGTTTCATCACTCGACAACACTTTTTTCCAAAATTGTGCCTCTTTGTGCTTGTAGCCCTTTACAAAGCATAATTGTATTATTTAGTTCAGCTTTGACAGGTGCGGTTTTCTTCTGCTGATGCGACCAAAGAGCGAAGCTTCAATTAATCTTTTGGAGACTAGATTTACCGTATTCTTCATTGGTTTCCACCATAATCTCACAATCCGTCCAAAAATGGCCACTTTACTTTGATCCTGTAGATGCTGACATCGGTCTTTCAAGGCTTTGGCTTCCTAGTCCTGCTTACATTCAAATATAAAGGGCTCCTTTGAACTAATGCAAGTATATTATAGACCATTTTTCTGAAGCATTCCATTATTTGAGCTATTTCAGCTGGTTCTTGCCCGAATGACTAAACTTGTAAATAATATTACATTCTTTAAAAATGTAAGTCATTTCACTACCCTTTTTTTAAATTATACTAAATTTATTTAAATTTAACGATATGTAGAAATAAAGAGCATAAACATAGTAAACAGTTGCATGCATAATTGTAAATGCAAGTGATAAACATTTGAGAAATAGACGAATAGAATGAACAATTTTTTTTGTGCCAATTGTATGAGCATGGCTGTATGCTCTTATAAAGGATGATCAATAGCGAGAGAATAACCCAAGCAATTCCTTTCGGAAGTCTTTTCAAGAGATTTTATACTTAATTTAATGAATTGAATGGTTTTAGAAGCTTAGTCGATAATTTTTTGAGTCGTGAACTTTTTTTTTTTTTTTTTAATATTTTTTCTTTTACTTGCTTGATCTTCTCCTTATAGGGACTGAGTCGTGAACGAAATTATTAATTTAGTTGTGGCTTAGTTGGTCATGAAAGATCATATTCAGTTGGTCATAAAAGATGAAAGATAAACCAACTAACTACATGTATGATTGACTGAGTAAATTCATTTGATCAATGATCACCTTAATGATATATTGATATTGAACATGCAGGTTTAACTATATTTCATACCAAACATGGAATAAATTTGAAAATTTAATAATTCTATATTAATAGGCTAAGAGAGTATCAGATCGTATAGCTGATATGGAAGAACCATTGCTCCGGGAACTTAATGAAGGGATTTCTATTTTTGTTCAAGAGTTTGATGAGTTCAATAGAAATTTTGAGGCTAATGGTCCTATGGTTGACGGAATTTCTGCAAAAGAGGCTAGCGAACGGGTTTTTCTGTTCCAAAATCGATTTGATGACCTTTGGCGAAAATTCGAAATGTACAATAGCGGTGAAAAGCTGTTTGGTTTACCTATAACTGATTATCCGTTGCTACATCAACGGAAAAGGGAATTTAATTATCTTAACCGCCTTTACTCGCTATATATACAAGTTCTAAAGGCCATAACAGATTACTACGAAATGCCTTGGGCTGAAGTAGATATTGAAAAAATTAGTGCGGAGCTGGCAGATTTTCAATTACGGTGCAGGAAGCTTCCAAAAGGAATGCAATCTTGGCCAGCCTTTATCGACTTGAAGACAAAAATTGATGATTTTAATGAGACTTGTCCATTACTTGAATTAATGACAAATAAAGCAATGAAAGAACGCCACTGGGTGCGATTAAACGCGCTTTTTAAGACTAGCTTCGACCCAACAGATCCAAAATTTACTCTTGGAAAACTACTGGATGCACCAATTTTAAAATATAAGGAGGATGTTGAGGACATTTGTGTTGGAGCTGGCAAAGAGTTAGATATAGAAGCTAAGCTTAAGCAAATCATTGCTGACTGGGCTTTATTAAACTTACAACTAGGTCAGTTTAGAAATCGCGGAGAATTGGTTCTTAAAGGCGCCGAAACGTTGGCACTTATAGCCTCAGTCGAGGATAGCTTAATGATAATGAATTCATTAAGCTCAAATCGATACAATGCTCCTTTTAAAAAAGATATTCAGCTTTGGCTTTGGAAACTCGTTAGTACTGGTGATATTTTGGAAAAATGGCTAATGGTTCAAAATCTTTGGATATATTTAGAGGCTGTCTTTGTGGGCGGTGATATATCAAAGCAGCTCCCAATGGAAGCAAAGCGTTTTGTGAATATTGACAAGAGTTATGTAAAAATAATGATGCGTGCAAGAGAAATACCAAATGCTGTGGAGTGTTGCACGGGAGATGAGTCACTAGCCATTAATCTTAATTGGTTATTTGATCAGCTAGAAACGTGTCAGAAAAGTCTAACAGGCTATTTGGAATCAAAGAGATTGTTATTTCCTCGTTTCTTTTTTGTTTCAGATCCAGTACTCTTAGAGATACTGGGCCAAGCATCTGATCCAACTTCAATACAACCGCACTTATTAAGCATATTTGATGCAATTTCCACAGTTGACTTTCAAGAAAAGGCAAGTGATATAATTGATGGCATGAATTCGTCAAATCATGAAAAGGTTAAATTTGAAAATACAGTACAGTGCATTGGTAGCGTGGAGCTTTGGCTAGGTCGATTGCTTAAAGAAATGCAAGATACAATAAGAACTGTTCTTGCTGGAATGGCAATTAGTCTAAATGACCCTGAATTCAATTTTGCAGAGGAATTTCCATCTTATTGTGGACAAGCAGGTGTCATTGGCGTTCAGCTTCTCTGGACAAAAGACTCAGAGTACGCCTTGCGAAAGTGTCGCTCAGATAAGACAATAATGAAGCGTACAAATAATAAGTTTCTAGTTCTACTTAACTTTTTCATAGATTTGACTGTTAAGGATCTAACTTCGCTGGATCGTATACGTTTTGAGACAATGGTAACCATTCACGTCCATCAGCGTGATATATTTGATGACTTATGTAGTCAGCGCATAAAATCTGCAGGCGACTTTGAATGGCAGAAACAAGCACGATTCTATTTTAATGAAGACAACGATGATATTATTGTGGGCATCACTGATGTGAATTTCATTTATCAAAATGAGTATCTCGGTGTAACAGAACGCTTGGCCATTACTCCTTTGACTGATCGTTGCTATATAACTCTCGCGCAAGCTGTAGGCATGTGTATGGGTGGAGCTCCAGCTGGTCCCGCTGGAACTGGAAAAACTGAAACGACAAAGGATATGGGGCGCGCATTGGGAAAACTAGTTGTAGTATTTAACTGTTCTGATCAAATGGATTTTCGAGGTTTAGGCCGAATTTATAAAGGACTTGCTCAATCTGGTTCCTGGGGCTGTTTCGATGAATTCAACCGTATTGAGTTACCTGTATTATCTGTCGCAGCACAGCAAATATAGTAAGTTTAATTCTGTATTAAATTTGAATTACAATTAAAATTTTCTTTTAGTATTGTGCTGACGGCTCGAAAAGAAAAACGATCATCCTTTATATTCCTGGATGGTGATGAAGTGACACTTAACCCCGAATTTGGAATATTTATAACAATGAACCCTGGGTATGCTGGACGTCAGGAATTGCCCGAAAATCTTAAAATCATGTTTAGAACCGTAGCTATGATGGTACCCGACCGGCAAATAATCATTCGGGTTAAAATGGCTAGCTGTGGCTTTAAGGAAAATGTGCTTCTTTCTCGAAAAATGTTTACACTTTATAAATTATGCGAGGAACAACTTTCAAAACAGGTTCATTATGACTTTGGCCTACGAAATATTCTTTCTGTATTACGTACTCTTGGGTCTCAAAAACGATCAAACCCGAGTGATACGGAAGAAACTATAGTAATGCGTGTCTTACGTGACATGAATGTATCAAAGCTCATTGATGAAGATGAAGGTCTCTTTGTATCGCTGGTTGATGATATGTTCCCAGGAATAAAGCTGACTACTAATGTATATAAGGAGTTACAGAGATCCATTTTAAAAGTGTGTGACGAATTGGGTTTTGTAAATAACCCCGAGTGGAACTTAAAGGTTGTTCAATTATATGAAACATCACTGGTGCGACATGGCCTTATGCTTATGGGTCCTACTGGTTCAGGAAAAACTAGTTGCATCGTCTGCATGCTTCGTTGTTTTACCAAGATGGGAAGACTACATAGGGAAATGAGAATGAACCCCAAGGCTATAACAGCGCCACAAATGTTTGGACGGTTGGATGTAGCCACAAATGACTGGACTGATGGAATTTTTTCAACATTATGGCGCCGTTCATTAAAAATTCCTCATCATCAAAACTGCTGGATTGTACTAGATGGGCCGGTCGATGCCGTGTGGATCGAAAATTTAAATTCAGTTCTGGATGACAACAAAACCCTCACTTTGGCTAACGGGGATCGCATTAAAATGGCCGAAAATTCTAAACTGGTTTTTGAACCAGATAATGTTGATAATGCATCGCCAGCAACCGTTAGCCGTGTCGGTATGGTCTTCACAAGCTCTTCCGTTTTAAATTGGAAAGTATATATGGAAGCGTGGTTAATGAAGCATGGTGACGATAAAGAAACCTATAGACGATGTTATGATTCAATATATGATGATGCACATACCTTTTTGCAAACAAGGCTTGTAGCAAAAATGCGAATACTAGAGGCTCTTTATATTCGACAAATGTTGGATATAATGGATGGTCTTTTGATTGAAATTTCGTCACGCAGTGAAAGAACACTTGAGCGCATATTTTTATTTTCGCTAATGTGGTCATTAGGGGCAGTATTAGAATTAACAGAACGTGAAAAGTTTGAGGAGTTTCTTGTCAAACATCCTTCCAAAATGCGTAAGTAAATTATATTATAATATAATATAAATATATAGTTATAAGAAATATTTTGATAGTTTGGCCGAAGCGTGGAGCGACAGAAACAGTTTTTGAGTACTATGTGGATGATAATGGAAGTTGGCAGCATTGGAATTCTCGGGTAGATGTATTTAATTTTCCAGATGATGAGATTCCTGAATTCGCATCAATTTTGGTGCCCAATGTAGATAATGTGCGTACAGCATTTCTTATACATAATAGTGCAAAACAGCTCAAGCAGGTTTTGCTTATTGGAGAGCAGGGTACTGCTAAAACAGTAATGATTACGGCCTATATGAGTCGTTATGATCCTGAGGAACATCTTTACAAGTCCATTAACTTTTCATCCGCAACTACGCCAAATATGTTTCAAGTAAGTACACATTTTTGAAAAATGCTGAAACCAGACTCTGTATCTCGTAACCAGCGTCAACTGTTGTCCGCTGGGATGTACGAGTTTATTTTACTTTGTTGAGCAGACTTTGACAATGGGCAAGAAAGACTCTTTTGCAAAACTGGTGATTTCTGCAATGCAAAAGCTGACCGTTTTATACCGGTGTTGCATGTAAACTCCTAAGCACTTTTAAGTAATATGTATATATCATGTTTCCGGCCTGATCAGCCAAAACATAACTAATTTTTATATTTCTTCATTTCTATATTTTTATATTTTTACATATTACATTTTTATATTTTCATCTTTTTACATATTTATAATTAAAAAACGGAAAAAAAACCTAGTGTAGTGTGTATATGCCTTAAATGAACACCCAGTATTCAAAAATATATTATGTAGCACTTTGTTGCATATATATAATATATCGGCCGCGGCTCATATTGCGCAGCGCGGTTCACTAGCCCTCTAGCTGACCGTTTATGCCTACGCTGCATATCCCACGTTCCGTCCAGAGCGCATTCCATGAGCAACATATAAACGCTCACTAATACAGGCATACACAAGCTACATACTCTCTCTCAAGAACGCTCTGCTGCGACAGAGCTATACATATATACAACTTATGCATTGGGCTAAGACTTTTATAATTTTTGAAATAAAAATCAATCTAAGGTTTGCACTCAATGAATATTCTTGTTACTCTACATAATATTACATGGGTAATATTACAAGATTGCAGATGCAAAGTTGTTCAAGACGGATAGCGCAAGTGGTAAATGCAAAAGTAAGTTTATAAAATGAGCTAACGTAACTGTGTATACTTTATTTATTTCAAAACACTGTCTTCGGAGCACACTCAATTCAATTCCACAATTCCACGAGTCAACGCTGATCTCCGCCGACAGTGTTCCTAGTACGCTACAAGAGCACATGTGAAAGTTTTCGTAGAACACATGGATTTTGGATCATGAAACTATATATAATAAATATATATAATCCATTGCAATTTTAAGGCATAGTAACTTACATCTTTGACAAATCGTTCCTTTTCATTTCTCTCCGGTATTCTTCTGTTCCTCCTCTTCTTCCCACTCCAGAAAAGCGGTAACCAGATTTGCAACATTTAGTTGCAACAATATATCAATGATTATATTAATTAAATGTAATTAATTATATACAATATGCATACAAATAACATACATAAGCAGTTTTATATTTATTTATATACTTATCGCATATCCATAACACTGTGATAGTTTTTTTTTTGGTAAACTTGTTTCAGCAAAGGTAATTGGAATCTTTAAAGCCACAAGTTTTATGAACAAACCAAACTTCTAAAATGGAGTTTTGGGGCTCTTTGACATTAATATGAAAATAAACAAGGGGCTCCGCCCCATTGCTCCATTTGTAGACAGCATTAATTTATGATTAATGCCATTTATTTATGATTACTGCCAACCCTCACACAATTAAACAGCTTAACTTATTATTTTAATATCTTCGCTATTTACCGTCCAATCGCAATGAAATTTTCTACACGATCGCTTCATCTATGCAAAATCTGCAGTTTCTAGCTTTCAAATTATTCTTGTAATTTAGATATGAAATTTTAATTTGGATTTTAGGGCATTCAAGGGGGCGTGGCAAAATTCTAAAACAAACTTGATCTGCTTGCAATATAGATGAACCTACATACCAAGTTTGGTGTGTCTAGCTCTTATAGTCTCTGAGATCTCGATTTTCATACAGACGGACGGACGGACAGACGGACATGGCTATATCGACTCGGCTGTTGATGCTGATCAAGAATATATATACTTTATGGGGTCGGCCACGCCTCCTTTTGCCTGTTACGCACATTTTTTTTTAAACAAACTTAATAGACCCCTGTACTTTTTTTTACTACGGGGTCTAAAAATAATTAATTGATAAATCAATTGAAATGAATTGTGGTCATAAATTTCATAGGAACTGCATTAGTGATTGGGTTGCTGCAAATAAAGAATGTAATGTATGCCATCAACTCTGTGATGCTCAAGAATTTTCTGTGTGGAGTTTCACTCCTAATGAGCAGGTTCAGAATACTATCAGTAAAGGTGCAAAGGTGCAAGGTCCGGTACCGAAAGTACAGCTAGCAAAGATAAGCGTAGGGGCCACCAGCAAAGAAAGACTTCTAGTGCAGCAATAAACATTGACTTTTATAGGATTTTCGAAAAAACAGACGACGCGATCGAAAGACTTAATATCACTCGTCCATCGGTTGAATCCCAACTCCAGAATTGGCCGAAATCACAAGCATCTCATAGAACAACACCACCTCCACCAGCCAGGTCGTTGATATGTACAGGTCATTCAAAGGCTACTCAAATAATTCAGAGCTGGAATATTATGGATTTAACTGAGGACAGTCTAAATAGCAACTTTCCTCTTTTATGCAAAAATTTGCATTTTTCTTTTGGTAGAAAAAGTTAGAGATTGGTTTTGGCGATACAGAAAGACCGTATTAGCAATAGATTGGCAAAGTTTCAGTGTAGATCTTAGAACTCAGTTTAGAGATGGAAAGGACGAAGAAATTTGACAGGAAGAGATACGAGCCGAAAACAAAAGATAAAGAGTCGTTTGATACATTTAATAATGATATAATGGATCTAATAACTCGATTGCCTTCGCCTTTAGAGGAACAACAACTACTTAGTCGTCTCACACATAACTTAAGACCAGAAATTAGGCACGAACTTCTTTATTTAAAAATTGAGTCAGTAGCTGTCTTAAGGCGAATAGTGCAAAAAAGGGAATACATGCTGGAAGAAGATTCTTTCAAAAGAACATGAGAGTAGGCAAACGTACAGTTGGTGAAATATGTTAGAGCGTTAATGATGCATACTCAGATAAAGCCTCGGATTCTGGATCCACAGGGGCGTTAAGATTCTCTGGCGTTAAAATTCTCTGGAGCAAAAAATGTGTATAAGCCATAGTGTTCTATTTGTTTGGCGTGGACGAAAACAGCGCCACAAATGTTTGGACGGTTGGATGTAGCCACAAATGACTGGACTGATGGAATTTTTTCAACATTATGGCGCCGTTCATTAAAAATTCCTTATCATCAAAACTGCTGGATTGTACTAGATGGGCCGGTCGATGCCGTGTTGATCGAAAGTTTAAATTCAGTTCTGGATGACAACAAGACCCTCACTTTGGCTAACGGGGATCGCATTAAAATGGCCGAAAATTCTAAACTGGTTTTTGAACCAGTTAATGTTGACAATGCATCGCCAGTAACCGTTATCCTTGTCGGTATGGTCTTCACAAGCTCTTCCGTTTTAAATTGGAAAGTATATATGGAAGCGTGGTTAATGAAGCATGGTGACGATAAAGAAACCTATAGACGATGTTATGATTCAATATATGATGATGCACATACCTTTTTGCTAACAAGGCTCGTTGCAAAAATGCGAATACTAGAGGCATTTTATATTCAACAAATGTTGGATATAATGGATGGTCTTTTGATTGAAATTTCGTCACGCAGTGAAGAACACTTGAGCGCATATTTCTATTTTCGCTAATGTTCTTTTCTTTTCTTTTTATCACTAAGGACGGCAGTCCTCGTTAGTGACGGTTCTATGACAGCTATATGATATAGTGGACCGATTTTAACCAAATTTGGTTAGGATGTATAACACCAACTTAGAGGAATATTCTATCAAATTGGTTGAGATATCTTGAGAAACAAAAAAGTTTTTCGTACTAAAGCTTGATTTTCTAATTAGTATTTTAGATATGGTATATAGTAAAATGTATATATTCAGTTAACAGGTAACATCTTCCAAACCTTTTCGCTTAAAGATATGTGTCATATATCAAAAGACGCGAAACTTTACGTTTTACAACATATTGGCTTGATTTTCTAATTAGTATTTTAGATATGGTATATAGTAAAATGTATATATTCAGTTAACAGGTAACATCTTCCAAACCTTTTCGCTTAAAGATATGTGTCATATATCAAAAGACGCGAAACTTTACGTTTTACAACATATTGGCTTCACTAACAATGGTGGATCTTTTGCAGTAGATATCCGTTGCAACGGGTTGTTGTCAATCGGATATGAGCCAAAGGGCCTAGAGCAACTAAATGTCATATACATACACTTTGAGTGATTGAGATGCAACTGATTGGCTGAACACCATAGTTGCATAGCGCTCAAATGATCTTGCAAACGATTATGAAGTAGAGGATCAGTCTATGAAAGATAAGTTTAACATCATCTGCATACATTAGAATATAAGAGTGGGACAGAATGATAGGTTGGTTATTGATAAAAAGGGTTAAAAATAAAGGTCCCAAGTGACTTCCCTGAGGTATACCAGAAGTAACGTGAATCGAACTCGAAGTGGTTGACCTAAGAAGCACTTTCTGGGTCCTACCCTTTAAGTAGGTCGAAATCCAACTTAAAAAGGCTGGGGGAATACCTATACAATCTAGTTTGTATAGTAAGAGGTCGTGGTTCACAGAGTCAAAAGGCTTTACTGAAATCGGTGTATATGACATCAGTTTGCTTTTTCTCTAGAAATGCGTCATTTACTGGAGTGGTAAATTCAAGCAAGTTGGTCGTAGTGGACCGACCCTTTACAAAGCCGTGCTGTGCAGGGGAAATGATTGATTTACAGAAATGTTACAAAGAAGAAACAAGGAATAACAAGAGTTAAGGGATGGCTGATAACTTTGCTCAACGATACGGATTCGCATTTTTGGTAACGCATAAATAAAAAGTGGTAAAGTACTGAGCTTGATGAATATATACATAATTTCCGATTTTTATAAAGAAAGTAATATGAAAATATCTATTGTGGCCCACTTCCTGATTTCTGTCTAACTTGTCGAATTACTATTTATTATCGAATTATATTTATACTAAATCTAAATATTTTAATTACTATATTAATATTTGGTGTCATTTTAAATTTTAATCATTTTATTTATTTGTACTTTTAACGTTAATGAGCCAAAAGTTAAATGTTCGACCAAAAGCCATTTCATAAAAAGGCAGGAAGGCAGGGTAGAGAAATGAGAGAGTCCACACGATACCTGATTCTCTCTAGTTGTTAGGTGAGATATAATATTCTAAGAAGATATAAAGTAAAGTAATATGCCGTACTTCTACATTTCCATATACTTTGGTTTGGTTTTCTAGACCTTTGTTGTTTTGCGATTGTTAAATTATAAGTATCAGGAAATATGTGCACCTAAAACATTATGCAAAGTGTGTCTAGGATAGAGAGGAGAGTAGCAAGAACCGCGACAGTCAGGCTAGCTAGCAAGAGCATAGCTAGAGGTGCACTCTTCGAAATCCTCTTATTCGCCAAATGATATTCTTATACAATATCATCTGTATATAGCTGTTTGAAGGCTAAGAAAAAACACACCAATACATAATTGGCGCCCGACACGTGGAGCACAAAGTCTAGCGAACACATCTTTATTGGCTTTAAGTTCCACAGAAAAGCTCTTACTAATCCATCCAAAATAATAGAATTTGAATCTCATATATAATGTATAATAAAATACTACTCACTACAGCTGGATAATTTATCGGCTCAGTTACAGGCAGATATAAATGAAGGGGAAGAACAGTTAGATAATAATTTATTACCTACTTGATTTTCGACCGATCGTTCATATGGCAGCTATATGATATAGTGGTCCGATCGAAAATTTAAAACAAACTTGATCTGCGTGGGGTTTATAGAAGTCTGTGTACCAAATTTGGTTGCTCTATCCCTTATAGTCTCTGAGATCTAGGCGCTCACACAGACGGACAGACGGACATGGCTATATCGACTCGTCTGTTGATGCTGATCAAGAATATATATACTTTATAGGGTCTGCCACGCTTCCTTCTGCCTGTTACGCACATTTGCACGAATACAATATACCCTTTTACTTAATTTTTAAGTAACGGGTATAAAAATTCAAATATTGCTTTTGAAACAGTCTTAGCAGATTTGTGTGGTAATGGGATGGCTACAAGATATTTTGTTAAATCGCATATCAATGTAATAGCATATTCGTTATTATTTTCAGATTTTGGTAGCGGACCTATAGTATCCACTGTCACTCTGTCTAACGCATATATCGGCTAAATAACATGACATTTAAGACCTGGACTAATTTTAGAAACTTGATTTTTATACACAAAATTGTGTACACGAAAGAACCTCGTTATTTATACGACAAATTAAATTTAAGCACGTCAACTAGAACTAATAATATTAATAACATTCGTAACAAGCTTGCACATTCAGAACGACACACAGTGGGACAATCGCTGATTTTTTTTGTCGAAAATTTATATCTTTTGAACCAATAAAGATATTCCAAAAATTTAAAAAGCATTTGATAGAATCAGGATGGTTGGTCAAAGTTGAAAAATATTTTCTGTGCATATTTTAAATGTAAAATTTAAAAAAATATCAATTTTTTTTGTCAGTTATGTACATTTTAATCTTATTTCATCTTATTTCAATACTGATTAATATATAAATTAGTTAAATTAACCTAATTAAATAGTAAACAAAATTTTTTTTCTTCAAAAAATTTATATCAAAATATTGGCAGCCAGTCATTGCCTGACGCATGTATTTGTTCTGCGCTCTTTTTCCATCACCATTTTATTTCGAGGTTGCATCAGTTTTTCGACTAAAACTGGTCTTAGGCGCGCCTAGATGCATGAAAGACCGGTCCGTTAGAGAATTGATTCCCAAATCGTCCAGTGATAGTGGGATGGAGTCCAAATGAGTCGAATTTTTGTTCTATTCCATCAAAGTTGAAAAATAGCCTAATTTTAGTACTTTTTTAAACTTTGCAGATAAAAATAAAAACTCTAAGTTTATAATGATAACTGAAAACAAAGTTAACCCCATAAAAGTACTTTAATGTAATAACTACCCGAAAAAATATTCGACAAAACATTTATTTTAAATTGAATATTCCTAAAATATAGAAAAGGGCATCCGCCCTGATTGTTATAATGACCACTATATGATATAGTGAACCTAGTAAAACCAAATTCATTCAGGACGTATAAGACAAAATAATATTCATAATCAGCGAGTGATTGACAGAAACTGCAGAAACTCCAGAAACTCTCCAGATTGACAAATCTCCAGAAACAACAATAATTTTCACCCTAATCCTTAACGACCAATTCTTTCTATGGCAGATATATGATATAGTAGACCGATCTTAACCAATTTTGGTCAGGATGTATAAAACCAACTTATATGCATATTCTGTAAAATCGGTTAAGATATCGTAATAAACAAAAAAGTTGTTTGATATTCGACAAATCGGTTCTATTGCAGCTATATGATATAGTGGACCGATCTTAACCAATTTTGGTTACGGTGTAAAGGACGAACTATAATGCAAATTCTGTCAGTTTGGTCGCAAAACAAAAAAGTTTTTCATACTAAAACTTGAAATTCGGCAAATCGGTTCTATGGCAGCTATATGATATAATGGACCGATTTGAACCAATTTCGGTCGTGATATATAAAATTAACTATAATGCATATTCTGTCAGTCTGGTTGAGATATCTCGCAAAACAAAAAAGTTTTTCATACTACAACTTGATTATCGACGGATCGTTCGTATGGCAGCTATATGATATAGTGGACCGATTTGAATCAATTTTGGTTAGGGTGTAAAGGCCGAAATATAATGCATATTCTGTCAGTTTAGTCGTGATATTTCGGAAAACAAAAAAGTTTTTCATACTAAAACTTGAAATTCGACAAATCGGTTCTATGGCAGCTATATGATATAGTAGACCGATTTGAACCAATTTCGGTCGGGATATATAAAATTAACTATAATGCATATTCTGTCAGTTTGGTTGAGATATCTCGGAAAACAAAAAAGTTTTTCATACTACAACTTGATTTTCGACCCGATAGTTCGTATGGCAGCTATATGATATAGTGGACCGATTTGAATCAATTTTGGTCAGGATGTATAAAACCAATTTAAATACATATGCTGTCAAATTGGTTGAGATATCCCAGAAAACAAAAGAGTTTTTCATACTAAAACTTGATTTATGACCGATCGTTCATATGGCAGCTATATGATATAGTGGTCCGATCCAAAATATCTCAACCAATTTGACAGGATATGCATATAAGTTGGTTTTATACATCCTGACCAAAATTGGTTAAATTTAAATAATGCTCTAATTATTTTTGTATTTGTCCTGAGTAGAGCATGAGTAGATCGGAAGAAATGAAAAACTAAACTGAGCTGTCTTAGGGTCTATACTATTAGATTAGTTAGACATTGGAAGGGAGGGTAGAGAAATGAGAGAGTCCACGATACCTGATTCTCTCTAGTTGTTAGGATGAGATATAATATTCTGAGAAGATATAAAGTAAAGTAATATGCCGTTCTTCTACATTTCCATATACTTTGGTTTGGTTTTCTAGACCTTTGTTGTTTTGCGATTGTTAAATTATAAGTATTAGGAAATATGTGCACCTAAAACATTATGCAAAGTGTGTCTAGGATAGAGAGGAGAGTAGCAAGAACCGCGACAGTCAGGCTAGTTAGTCAAGAGCATAGCTAGAGGTGCACTCTTCGAAATCCTCTTATTCGCCAAATGATTTTCTTATACAATATCATCTGTATATAGCTGTTTGAAGGCTAAGAAAAAACACACCAATACATAATTGGCGCCCGACACGTGGAGCGCAAAGTCTAGCGAACACATCTTTATTGGCTTTAAGTTCCACAGAAAAGCTCTTACTAATCCATCCAAAATAATAGAATTTGAATCTCATATATAATGTATAATAAAATACTACTCACTACAGCTGGATAATTTATCGGCTCAGGTACACGCAGATATAAATGAAGGGGACGAACAGCTAGATAATAATTTATTACCTACTGATAATCGTAATAATAAACGAGGTCGAAAAGCCAAAAATGCAGGAAGTTTCGCTCAACGCGGACGAATGCATACAAGGTCTCAGAGTCGATACTTTCGAGATGATTCTAATGGAAGGGCATCCTTAGGTAGTGCTGGTCATCGGTCAATGGTTGCAGAAACTAGTGAGGAGACAGCTAGCTATATCAAGTCGGCAATTAAGGAACAGCAGAAGGAAATGCTGAGCGAGATTAATGCTTTTATTAAAAGTACTATAGAGCAAACTTTAGGTACTCAATTAAGTGCGTTAGTAGTCGAAAGAGCAAGCTCAACAGCCAGTGCTGAGTCTGTTCACACTGCTGTTCAGAGTGTTGAAGAGGATACAGACACTGTTCCTAACCAGTTACCACCTGTTCAGGAAATAAGAAGCCAGAACAATGGAGCCGTGAGCCGTTATATAGCTCCTGAAAAGGCTGCTAATATTTTGGCTAGTTGGCGATTAAAGTTTGACGGATCAAAGGACTCAATGCAAGTCGACGAGTTTCTTTATCGATTGCGCTCGTTAACAGCTCAAACGCTCAATAACAATTATTCTCTTTTGTGTGATAATCTTCACCTTCTTTTCACATCCAAAGCGGCTGACTGGTTCTGGAATTTTCACCGGAAAAATAGTCAGTATTCTTGGGAGACGTTTTGTGTAGCCTTTAGACAGAGATTCGATGAGGCTAAAGACGACTTCGATATATGGGAGTTGATAAGGAAAAGACGTCAGAAAGACACGGAATCCTTTGACGATTATCAAGCCTCGATTGAGGAAATTGTATCTCGTCTTTCTCACGAAGTCAGGGAAGACAAATTAATTGATATTTTGAAACGAAACGCAAAAAGTGCACTTAGATATGAGCTTCTTCATCTCAAAATTCGCAATATAAGCGAGTTAAGAGAAGAAGTAAGGAAGCATGAAAATTTTTGTAAGGATACCAGCAATTTCTATCATCGACCGAAATTCGGAAAACCAAACGTTTCCGAGATAGTGAGCGACAGTGACGAACAGGCAGACGAAGATATTGCTGAGATACGTCACAAGAGATTTGTCTGTTGGAATTGTGACAAAAAGGGACACCGATTTGACGACTGCCTGGCGGAAAGACGTGTATTTTGCTACGGATGTGGAGCTAAAAATACATATAAGCCCCGTTGTAGTAAATGTAATCCGTCGGAAAACCAAAAGCGGGATGCGCAAGTCAATATCAGCTCTGCGCATCCGACCAATTAAGTCAAACAAACAATCTCCCAATACCTCCAGATAAATCACTCTCAGAGTTATCAACACAATTTAATAAGGAGAGAATAGTACAATCGGAAATACCAGAAGATATATTAAAGACCAACACGGTACCAGAAGGACAAGAAGTCAGTTGCAATTTACCAATTTTAATACCAGCTTCAAAACGCTCCACTATAAGATTGAGAGAATATTGGAAGAATATTAGAACTGTTAGAAAACGACTGATTTCAGCAGTTTTCATGAACACTGATAATCGCCTTTACACTGACTTGTCAATTGAAGGTCAAAACTATAAGGCACTGTTAGACTCTGGAGCTACTATTTGTTGTCTCGGTGGAAATGCTGCTAAATCATTCTTGCTTGGCTTCGTTTAAAGCATTGTCTTAAGCTTTGAAGAGAGCGCGGTACACGATCCGTTATCTCTTAGCACGAAGCGGCATCTGCACGCCTGGTAAGGCCAGTAGCTAAACTGATAACACATAGTACGAAACACTTAGGCGTCTGCTAGACATGCAATTAGAAAAAGTTAGCGACGGTGTCTGCATCTTCTTTCTCACTCTGATTGGAATTCCCTGGAACTAATTCTCGCTGCCTAGCAACTAAATTCTGTCAATATAGTCTAGTGTTCCAAAGTAACTTGCGAGCAATAGACGCTTCTTTGCGGTTTTCTTGTTTGGTTAAAAAAATAACTTACAGTGTTCGCGGCGAGGTTAAGTTGCATTTAACCTACCGAAATATACCAAAAAAACTTATTGAAGTTATTATACCCGTTACTTAAAAATTAAGTAAAAGGGTATATTGTATTCGTGCAAATGTGCGTAACAGGCAGAAGGAGGCGTGGCAGACCCTATAAAGTATATATATTCTTGATCAGCATCAACAGCCGAGTCGATATAGCCATGTCCGTCTGTCCGTCTGTGTGAGCGCCTAGATCTCAGAGACTAGGGTAGAGCAACCACTAGGGTAGAGCAACCACATTTGGTACACGGACTTCTATAAGCCCCACGCAGATCAAGTTTGTTTTAAATTTTCGATCGGACCACTATATCATATAGCTGCCATATGAACTATCGGTCGAAAATCAAGTTGTAGTATGAAAAACTTTTTTGTTTTCCGAGATATCTCAACCAACCTTACGGAATACGCATTATAGTTAATTTTATATATCCCGACCGAAATTGGATCAAATCGGTTTACTATATCATATAGCTGCCATAGAACCGATTTGTCGAATTTCAAGTTTTAGTATGAAAAACTTTTTTGTTTTCCGAAATATCACGACTAAACTGACAGAATATGCATTATATTTCGGCCTTTACACCCTAACCAAAATTTATTCAAATCGGTCCACTATATCATATAGCTACCATAGGAACGATCCGTCGATAATCAAGTCGTAGTATGAAAAACTTTTTTGTTTTGCGAGATATCTCAACCAGACTGACAGAATATGCATTATAGTTAATTTTATATAACACGACCGAAATTGGTTTAAATCGGTCCATTATATCATATAGCTGCCATAGAACCGATTTTCCGAATTTCAAGTTTTAGTATGAAAAACTTTTTTGTTTTGCGACCAAACTGACAGAATTTGCATTATAGTTCGTCCTTTACACCGTAACCAAAATTGGTTAAGATCGGTCCACTTTATCATATAGCTGCAATAGAACCGATTTGTCGAATATCAATCAACTTTTTTGTTTATTACGATACCTTAACCGATTTTACAGAATATGCATATAAGTTGGTTTTATACATCCTGACCAAAATTGGTTAAGATCGGTTTACTATATCATATATCTGCCATAGAAAGAATTGGTCGATAATTAAGGATTAGTTTGAAAATTATTGTTTTTTCTGGAGATTTGTCAATCTGGAGAGTTTCTGGAGTTTCTGTCAATCACTCGCTGATTATGAATATTATTTTGTCTTTTACGTCCTGAATGAATTTGGTTTTACTAGGTTCACTATATCATATAGTGGTCATTATAACAATCAGGGCGGATGCCCTTTTCTATATTTTAGGAATATTCAATTTAAAATAAATGTTTTGTCGAATATTTTTTCGGGTAGTTATTACATTAAAGTACTTTTATGGCGTTAACTTTGTTTTCAGTTATCATTATAAACTTAGAGTTTTTATATCTTTAGAATCTAAAATTCGGAAAATACTTTATATATATTCAAAGTAGTAACGGGTATCCTACAGTCGGGAGCTCGACTGTAGCCTTTCCGACTAGTTATAAATTCTGTGAAAGTGATTTTTGTGAAAACACAAAGGTATGTTATTACCAATGGTAATGCATAAAATTTAATAAGTGTGATTTTATAGGGATATTGGAGTATATAACACCTGGGTACGGGAGTACCGATGTCCAGAGTGACTTGGTTGATTTTTCCAATTTGCACAGAGGGCCAAGCAGGGAACGAGGTGCAGCGAGGTCTCATCAGGCGTCCCCAAACGGGGCCATAAATCAACTTTAATTCAGCAACTGCAGATATAATCAAATTTCATCGGGGAATCTTCAACTATAACCTCATTAACTCATCGTCATATTTTAAAATACGATATTAGTTTAATAATATAAAGAAATCCTAAACGGAACACATAGCATGCATTAAAAGTGCCAAATAATTGTTTGTGCAGTGGTCTAATAATGTCAGTCAGTCATCGTCCGAATAATTATGCGGGCCACTGTAATGCCAATTCTGGAACATAAGCACCAGCTGATCGAACAAAAGTCATGAACCTTTTGAATGTGCTTATGTCATAAATCGCGCAACAGCTGTGTATTCTTTGAACACCCAAAAAGAATGCGAAGCAGTGCTTCTAAAACTGTGGCTATTTGATTCAAATTTTGCGTCAAGACAAAGTCTTTTTAAATTGTATTTTAATTTAGTTAAATCGTCATATGTTAAGTGTTCTTTTATGTTAATTTTAAATATATCTTTTAAATGTTAACCTAATATCGTACAGAATGACATTGAGTGGGTATGACACAAAATAATGATTTTTAATTGATACCTTTTAAGTCGGCCATGTATGTATCTAAATTTCTTTTTATTGTTCATCCACACAGACAAAGAGAATGGCAGATAGAGTGCCAATGTTCCACCGTCATCCTTGAGCTCAACGATACGGATTCGCATTTTTGGTAACGCAGTGATATATCTTCACGCATAAATAAAAGTGGTAAAGTACTGAACTTTATGAATATATACATGTCATTCTGTACGATATTAGGTTAACATTTAAAAGATATATTTAAAACTTGTCGGAAAGGCTACAGTCGAGCTCCCGACTGTAGGATACCCGTTACTTCTTTGAATATATTAAAAGTATTTTCCGAATCTGGCAACGACTCTGCAGCTGCTGAACTATTTGCTAACTTTTTTCAATCCACCTACTCTCCAATCTCCACTTCCAACTCATCTTATCCTTATTCTATTTTTCAATCTAACACTATGTTTGCTCCCTCTATTTCCTATAACAATGTAATCTCTTCTATTAGCTCTTTAAAATCTTCTTTCGTTCCTGGGCCAGACAACATTCCTAGTTGTCTACTTAAGGAATGCTGTTCTTCTTTAGCTGCTCCGTTGCATAAGCTTTTTAATCTATCCCTTGAAACTTCAATCTTTCCATATCTTTGGAAAGAATCTTATATCATTCCCCTCCACAAAAAAGGCGGTAAGTCTGATATTTCTAATTACAGAGGCATTGCAAAGCTATCAGCCATTCCTAAATTATTTGAAAAAATCCTTGTTTCTTCTACGCAGCATCTCTGTAAATCGATAATTTCCCCTGCACAACACGGCTTTATTAAGGGTCGGTCTACTACGACCAACTTGCTTGAATTTACCTCCCTAGTAAATGATGCATTTTCAGAGAAAAAGCAAACTGATGTCATTTACACTGACTTCAGTAAAGCCTTTGACTCTGTGAACCATGACCTCTTACTTTACAAACTTAACTGCATAGGTTTCCCTCCCGCCTTTATACGTTGGGTTTCCACTTATTTAAAAGGTAGAACCCAAAAAGTGCTTCTTAGGTCAACCATTTCGAGTTCGGTTCGTGTAACTTCTGGTGTACCTCAAGGTAGTCACTTAGGACCTTTATTTTTTACACTGTTCATTAACGATCTACCCACTATTCTGTCCCATTCTCATATTTTAATGTATGCAGATGATGTTAAGCTTATTTTTTCATACACTGATCCCCTGTTTCACAATCGTCTGCAAGACGATTTGAACACTATGCAACTATGGTGCTCGGCCAATAAGTTGCATCTCAATTGTTCGAAGTGTATGTATATGACATTTAGTCGTTTTAGGCCCTACTTAGGTTCTATATGCGATTGACAACATCCCTGTTGCAACGTATTACCTCTGTAAAGGACCTTGGAGTTTTATTTGACTGGCAAATTGATACTTCAATTTGCACATCTCCACTATTGTCAATGAAGCCAAGGGTGTACTTGGATTCATTAAACGTTGGTCGAAAGAATTTAATGATCCTTTCATTACTAAACTCCTTTACGTCTCATTAGTTCGTCCTATCCTGGAATACTGTTCATGCATTTGGTGCCCGCAGTATCAAATAAATCAGGATCGAATTGAATCTGTTCAAAAGCAATTCTCTGCTTTTTGCCTTACGTGGTTTAAACTGGGATCCTGATCTACGTTTACCATCGTACTCCCATAGGCTTCGTCTTATCAATCTTCCGTCGTTGGTCAATCGTAAGAATAACTCTTGGTGTGGTTTTTCTTCACAAATTGATTAGCGGTGACATTGATTCT
This sequence comes from Drosophila kuntzei, assembly GCA_035042165.1. Taxonomy (NCBI): domain Eukaryota; kingdom Metazoa; phylum Arthropoda; class Insecta; order Diptera; family Drosophilidae; genus Drosophila; species Drosophila kuntzei. The sequence continues at coordinate 9,366 of JAWNLU010000631.1, read as the reverse complement.
TGTTCCCTTTTACGTCGCCTCAGATTTTTCGGTCCCCCGTAGAACTACTAGGAATTATCAGGCCCTTGTCCCTGTCTACTTGCACGACTGATTACGCTTCGCACGGTTCGTTTCGGGTTTTATGCTGCTAATTATAATAGCCTCTATCACGTTTTCTACTGAACTCTCTCTCTATCCCTTCCTAAAATCCGCACTTTTCAATATTTTAAATCGTTAAATTCTAACCTTACTAATACTAATAACATGTTATATTATCTTTGAAACCAATCAATCACTAACAACAACACTAATATTCATTGATCTGATTGGGTTTTTCTGGGTTTTCCCCAATCCTTGCAACAAATGTTGGATCATTTTAAATTATTAATTTTTGCTTACCCCAGATATAATTCTAATTTTAATTTTTCTTTACAGTACATTGACTTATATTTATATTTAATATTAATTTTATTTTAAATTGTAATCTTAATTTTTATATTTAATAATTTTTTCTTTGCCGACTGCTTTTAGTCGTGACATTAATAAATAAATAAATAAATAAATAAATAAAAAATTTTAGATATCTAAAGATATAAAACTCTAAGTTTATAATGATAACTGATAAACAAAGTTAACCCCTTAAAAGTACTTTAATGTAATAACTACCCGAAAAAATATTCGAGAAAACATTTATTTTATATTGAATATTCCTAAAATATAGAAAAGGGCATCCGCCCTGATTGTTACAATGACCACTATATGATATAGTGAACCTATTAAGACCAAATTCATTCAGGACGTATAAGACAAATAAAATTCATAATCAGCGAGTGATTGACAGAAACTCCAGAAACTCTCCAGATTGACAAATCTCCAGAAACAACAATAATTTTCACCCTAATCCTTAATTATCGACCAATTCTTTCTATGGCAGATATATGATATAGTAAACCGATCTTAACCAATTTTGGTCAGGATGTATAAAACCAACTTATATGCATATTCTGTAAAATCGGTTAAGATATCGTAATAAACAAAAAAGTTGTTCATACTAAAATTTGATATTCGACAAATCGGTTCTATTGCAGCTATATGATATAGAGGACCGATCTTAACCAATTTTGGTTAGGGTGTAAAGGACGAACTATAATGCATATTCTGTCAGTTTGGTTGCGATATTTCGGAAAACAAAAAGTTTTTCATACTAAAACTTGAAATTCGACAAATCGGTTCTATGGCAGCTATATGATGTAGTGGACCGATTTGAATCAATTTTGGTCAGGATGTATAAAACCAACTTAAATACATATCCTGTCAAATTGGTTGAGATATGTCGGAAAACAAAAAAGTTTTTCATGCTAAAACTTGATTATCGACGGATCGTTCGTATGGCAGCTATATGATATAGTGGACCGATTTAAAGCAATTTTGGTTAAGGTGTATAGGACGAACTATAATGCATATTCTGTCAGTTTGGTCGCGATATCTCGGAAAACAAAAAAGTTTTTCATGCTAAAACTTGAAATTCGACAAATCGGTTCTATGGCAGCTATTTGATAAAGTAGACCGATTTGAACCAATTTCGGTCGGGATATATAAAATTAACTATAATGCATATTCTGTCAGTTTGGTTGAGATATCTCGGAAAACAAAAAAGTTTTTCATACTACAACTTGATTTTCGACCGATCGTTCATATGGCAGCTATATGATATAGTGGTCCGATCGAAAATTTAAAACAAACTTGATCTGCGTGGGGTTTATAGAAGTCTGTGTACCAAATTTGGTTGCTCTATCCCTTATAGTCTCTGAGATCTAGGCGCTCACACAGACGGACAGACGGACATGGCTATATCGACTCGTCTGTTGATGCTGATCAAGAATATATATACTTTATAGGGTCTGCCACGCTTCCTTCTGCCTGTTACGCACATTTGCACGAATACAATATACCCTTTACTTAATTTTTAAGTAACGGGTATAATTAACAGAAAAGAACACTTAACATATGACGATTTAACTAAATTAAAATACAATTTAAAAAGACTTTGTCTTGACGCAAAATTTGAATCAAATAGCCACAGTTTTAGAAGCACTGGTTCGCATTCTTTTTGGGTGTTCAAAGAATACACAGCTGTTGCGCGATTTATGACATAAGCACATTCAAAAGGTTCATGACTTTTGTTCGATCAGCTGGTGCTTATGTTCCAGAATTGGCATTACAGTGGCCCGCATAATTATTCGGACGATGACTGACTGACATTATTAGACCACTGCACAAACAATTATTTGGCACTTTTAATGCATGCTATGTGTTCCGTTTAGGATTTCTTTATATTATTAAACTAATATCGTATTTTAAAATATGACGATGAGTTAATGAGGTTATAGTTGAAGATCCCCCGATGAAATTTGGTTATATCTGCAGTTGCTGAATTAAAGTTGATTTATGGCCCCGTTTGGGGACGCCTGATGAGACCTCGCTGCACCTCGTTCCCTGCTTGGCCCTCTGTGCAAATTGGAAAAATCAACCAAGTCACTCTGGACATCGGTACTCCCGTACCCAGGTGTTATATACTCCAATATCCCTATAAAATCACACTTATTAAATTTTATGCATTACCATTGGTAATAACATACCTTTGTGTTTTCACAAAAATCACTTTCACAGATTTTACAATAACTTCAATAAGTTTTTTGGTATATTTTGGTAGGTTAAATGCAACTTAACCTCGCCGCGAACACTGTAAGCTATTTTTTTAACCAAACAAAAAACCGCAAAGAAGCGTCTATTGCTCGCAAGTTACTTTGGAACACTAGCCTATATCGACAGAATTTAGTTGCTAGGCAGCGAGAATTAGTTCCAGGGAATTCCAATCAGAGTGAGAAAGAAGATACAGACACCGTCGCTATCCTCTTCTAATTGCATGTCTAGCAGACGCCTAACTGTTTCGTACTATGCGTTATCGGCTTAGCTACTGGCCTTACCAGGCGTGCAGATGCCGCTTCGTGCTAAGAGATAACGGATCGTGTACCGCGCTCTCTTCAAAGCTTAAGACAATGCTTTAAACGAAGCCAAGCAAGAATGATTTAGCAGCATTTCCACCGAGACAACAAATAGTAGCTCCACAGTCTAACAATGCCTTATAGTTTTGACCTTCAATTGACAAGTCAGTGTAAAGGCGATTGTCAGTGTTCATGAAAACTGCGGAAATCAGTCGTTTTCTAACAGTTCTAATATTCTTCCAATATTCTCTCAATCTTATAGTGGAGCGTTTTGAAGTTGGTATTAAAATTGGTAAATTGCAACTGACTTCTTGTCCTTCTGGTACCGTGTTGGTCTTTAATATATCTTCTGGTATTTCCGATTGTACTATTCTCTCCTTATTAAATTGTGTTGACAACTCTGAGAGTGATTTATCTGGAGGTATTGGGAGATTGTTTGTTTGACTTAATTGGTCGGATGCGCAGATCTGATATTGACTTGCGCATCCCGCAGAATTTATAATAACTTCAATAAGTTTTTTTTGGTATATTTCGGTAGGTTAAATGCAACTTAACCTCGCCGCGAACACTGTAAGTTATTTTTTTAACCAAACAAAAAACCGCAAAGAAGCGTCTATTGCTCGCAAGTTACTTTGGAACACTAGCCTATATCGACAGAATTTAGTTGCTAGGCAGCAAGAATTAGTTCCAGGGAATTCCAATCAGAGTGAGAAAGAAGATACAGACACCGTCGCTATCCTCTTCTAATTGCATGTCTAGCAGACGCCTAACTGTTTCGTACTATGCGTTATCGGCTTAGCTACTGGCCTTACCAGGCGTGCAGATGCCGCTTCGTGCTAAGAGATAACGGATCGTGTACCGCGCTCTCTTCAAAGCTTAAGACAATGCTTTAAACGAAGCCAAGCTTAAGCTAAGCTTCAGCTACATGTTCTGTTTATGCTCTTATCAGCAAAGAGCATATTTTATGCCAATTACAGCGCTTCGTCTAAGCGACTGTTAACAGACCACTGTAAACATTGTAAGAGAGCTTCCAGTTTTCGATGCATGTCTTTCAAATACTTTTCAATTAAAGCTGACCATTACAGTTCCCATGTCCGAAATGAACGTCTTCATCGGACCAAACTTCAGTATAAAAGATTCAAATATTGCTTTTGAAACAGTCTTAGCAGATTTGTTTGGTACTGGGATGGCTACAAGATATTTTGTTAAATCGCATATCAATGTAATAGCATATTCGTTATTATTTTCAGATTTTGGTAGCGGACCTATAGTATCCACTATCAATTTGTCGAACGCATATATCGGCGTTTCTGTATTGGTCAGGGGTGTTTTTGTGTGTGTCGTTGTTTTTGACTTTTGGCATTTAGGACATCTACGTATGTACTCTTTTATGTGACGAGTCATATTTTTCCAATAGTAGTGTCTCTTGATTTTGAAGTTTTTGTTATTTCATTGTGTCCTCCTTGTACGGGATCGTCATGAAATGTAGACATTATAGCTTTTTTTTTATTTCGTTTTCTACTAGGGTCACCGGCTTGAGTAGGGCTACTCTGAGTTTAAGATTTTTATTGCCCATTTATTTAAAATTATCAATTGAAATAAATGCAAAGGCCCCAAAAATTTATACAGGAAACAACAACGATTTTTGTGAAATTTGGGGTGTTATTTCTTTTTTTAGGGCCTAATTTCCTAATTAAAATTGGGGTCTTATTTCAAATGAAATAAGACCCCAAAAATAAGAAATGAAATAGGGCCCCAAAACTAAAATTTGGGGCATTATTTCATTTTTTTAGAAAATAAGACCCCAATTTTTAATATGAACTTTTTGGGGTCTTATTTCATTTTTGTTGGGAAATAATTTGGAAATTAGGAAATAAGACCCCAATTTTTAATATGAATTTTTTGGGGCCTTATTTCATTTTTCTTATTTTTGCAAAAATAATTATTATATAATTATCAGTTTAACATTCAGTTTAACAAAATACGACGAGGCTTACAGTATATCGTCAGCAAAACATTTATAACTTCGCCTGAACGTCCTCTGCAAGTAATAGAGGCTTTCAATTTGGAGCCTGTGTGGTGGAATTCGTTTGGGCTTACAAAGGATAATGCCAATCCTCTGCCATTTTACACGGCTTGTATTTTTGAAGACGAAAAACATGCTTTTTGTATATTTTCGTCATTAAAAATAATAAGCGAAATAAAGGAAAATATACCACCACAGAATAGGAGATATTTAATAGACGGAACTTTTAAAATAGTTCCCAAAGGTTGCTTTAACCAACTCCTAGTAATCTATATTCAATATTTTGACGATGTAATTTATTAATTTTAATTTTAAAAATTTTCAAACTTAGCGCCGTAGGCGAAAATTTGATTTCGTAACGAAATAACACCCCAATATTGGGGTCTTATTTCATTTCCTCTTTTGGGGCCTTATTTCATTGGGGTCTTATTTCCTGCAGCCCGTTTCTAATGTCGTATACGTTGGGCTTAGAAGCTTTATCAAGGTTTTGCTTTGGCAAAATTTCTTGTTCTTGTCCTGCGCAGGATTTATTTTGTCTACTTTGTTGTCTTGTGGTTACTTTCAAGACATTTGTGGTAGTGCTTTTTAATTCTTGGATTGTTATTCTAGATAATGCATCTGCAACAAAATTGTCTTTTCCCTTTAGATATTCTACAGTTCTCTCATACGCTTCTAAATCTAATCTCATTCTAGTTAGTTTCGAACTTGGATTTACCATTGAGAATAGCTAAATAAGCGGTCTATGGTCTGTTTTTGTTGTGAAATGTCGACCATATATGTATGGTCCAAAATGGGTTATTGCCCAATGGATTGCTGTTAACTCTTGTTCTGTGGTGTTCTTATTGCTTTCACCTTTCGTGAATGAACGTGAAGCGTATGCTACTGGTAATTGCTTATCACCATAAGTTTGCGTCAAAACTGCTCCGCAAGCTTGTTTACTTGCATCTGTTACTATGCAAAATTCTTTTCTAAAATCGGGATACTTCAGTAAAGTAGGCTTCATTAGAGCCTTTTTTGAGTACTCGAATGCGTTCTGACATTCTGTAGACCATTGAAATTTTACATTTTTTTTGCAGAGTCTGGTTATATGACTTGAGTAGTCTGCAAAATTTTTGATAAGACGTCTATAATAATTGCAAAATGCAACGAATCTTCTAGCGCTGTCGGGGTCTGTAGGGACTGGGTAGTTTTCAATCACATTGTATTTCTTGTCATCTGGTAAAATACCTTGATCAGTACACTTATGACCTAGAAAAGTCACTTCGTGCATGAAAAATGAGCATTTTTCTGGATGTAATTTAAGGTTGTGTTTCCTGCATAAGTCAAAAATACATTTTCAGTTTTTGAGCATATGTGTTTCGGAACAACCAATGACTACCCTCTGGAACTAAAATTCCTCGCCATGACTTTCTCCCCGATGTTGTTGTCATTTTGTTGTAATTTTTGTTACTGTTCTGACAGCGTCAACTGTCCGCTGCTCGGACGAACGATAGTTTGTATGTATGTGTTCGTTTCTTTGCTTCCCCTCCTTGCCGAACGTCACGACGTTGAAGTCTAGCGTTCACATTTTCGTTCGGCACTGACGCCGACAGAATTTGTGCTGCTGGACCCGAAGTCGTCGTGAAAGGCGCTTGTGTCAAAAAAAATAGACAACGAAAAATAAATAACAGGAGAGCATTCAACAAATTAAAAATCGAATAAGGTAAGTTATGAAATTTTAACAAAGTCAAACCATGTCGTTTGTGCTTATAAATACATGTGTACATAAGGAAACATAAAATTGTGCAAGATGCTGCAAAGCAAACTGCGCAGCAACAACTGCAATTGAATGTCCGTATATACACATGTGTTTGCAAAAATAGTACTGTCTTCACCCAAAAATGAAATAAGAGCTGCGGCCAAAAAAATAGTGCGTGATTCTTAATTAATGGGCTAAGACAGTGCTATGAGACTTTCTATGAACAATGTTAATAAAGTTTCTCTCTCTATAATATTATATATAGAATGATGGAATAAAATGATGGTGTTGGACGGCCCCAACCAAGTTTTTTCTGGGAAATTTTGTATAGAAATCGATGAGGAATCCTCGAGGAATTTCCTCGAAAAATCATGGGGGAATCCTCGAGGAATTTCCTGGGCAAATCCTGGGGCAATCTTTGGTGAAAAAGGCGGAAAAACCATCGAGGAATCGTCGAGGAATTTTCGGCAGAGTTCCGCGCGGATTCCATGACATTTTATGGCAGTGAAACATCAAGGAATCGTCAGGGATGTTTCCTTTTTCCTCGACCGTAGGAAATCGTAATGTTAAATTCCTCAACGTTTTTCATACAACTCAACGATTCCTCGAGAGAAATGACTCTTTCCTCAAGGAATCCTCGACTTTTCCTTGACGATTGGAACTGGCGGGTATTAACTCATCCATATAAAGGAATGCTTGAGAAGGTTCTAGTCCAGAGAATGCGATAGTCATCATTCTCTGAAATGAATTAGGCACTATTTTTAATCCAAAAGGTAATCGCGTGAAGCGATATGAGCCGTTGCTCGGTGAAAAAGACGTTATATCTCTTGAACTTTTTTCGAGTTCAATTTGATGAAATCCTGACATTAAGTCAAGACATGAAAAGTATTTTGCTCGACCTAGTAGATCCAAAATATCATCAATTCTAGGGAGTGGAAATTTATCTGATAACAGTTTTTTATTAATTTGACGATAGTCAATTACTAATCGCCATTTTTTCTTGTCAGAACCGGGAAGAGATTTCTTCGGATTTCGGAATTTCTTATAAGGTGATACAGACGGTTCGACTATTTTATTGTAGATTATTTTATTGTAGAACTGATTCATCATCCTTCAATCTTAGTTTTTGTTTGTAGAAATTGTTTATTAATATTGATTCGGTTTCAAGTCCGAATACATCGCTGTACTTGGTGCATAAGTTAGTTAATTCTTTTTTAAATTGTGGTGGAAAATTTTTTGTTAATTGAGATAAGACAGTTTTTTCTCTATTTTCAGGATTGTTTTGAACTATGTCGTAGTTCGAGAGTGATTCATATGCCAAATTTTTAATATTTACTATTTGGTCTGTACTGGTCGTATTTAGTAATCGGACAAATGCATTTTTGGTTGTTGCAACTGTATTTGCAACATAAATGCCTTCTTTAATTTCGCATAATCTTTCGGACTACTTGGGATCTTGCTGGTAGAATAATAGAGTTATTACCAGAACTGTATGTTATTGGAACATAAATTGGAAAATTTAAATTATTTCCAAGATCGGTTACATACATATGTAAGCACGAGCCAAAACAAAACAATTTTCTAGATTAGCATTTATAAATATGAAGATACCGGATTATGAACACGACAAATAGCTAAAATCAGCTGAATTTGAAAAAGGAGTTGACACAGCCGGGATTTGATCCCGCAACCCAATGTCAAAATAGGATTACAAAGTATGGGGACTCAACCCGTTGAGGCTATCATCTAATATATTGCAAAATTGCTTGTTAACCAATCTTATTGAAAAATTAATTAAAAATTGTATAATAACATCAAATGTTAATGTATATGCCAATATAACATCAATAAGACATGACAATATAACATCTCTCATAGAGAGAGTTCTCTGTTTGAAGTATTCAGACGTGTTTTTTTTGGTTCCTTTTCTTTTCTAATTATTGCTCAATATTATCAACTGTTAATTACATATTTGCATATATTCTGGTTCGTACTGTTGAAGTTACCATCTGCTGTGCTAAGTGCTAATCATTTGTGTGTTTCCAAGATCGGTTAAGCACACGCATACATACATATGTAAGCACGAGCCAAAACAAAAGAATTTTCTAGATTAGCATTTATAAATATGAACATGCTGGATTATGAACACGACAAATACCAGCTAAAATCAGCTGAATTTAAAAAAGGAGTTGACACAGCCGGGATTTGATCCCGCAACCCAATGTCAAAATAGGATTACAAAGTATGGGGACTCAACCCGTTGAGGCATCATCTAATATATTGCAAAATTGCTTGTTAACCAATCTTATTGAAAAATTAATAAAAAATTGTATAATAACATCAAATGTTAATGTATATGCCAATATAACATCAATAAGACATGACAATATAACATCTCTCATAGAGAGAGTTCTCTGTTTGAAGTATTCAGACGTGTTTTTTTTGGTTCCTTTTCTTTTCTAATTATTGCTCAATATTATCAACTGTTAATTACATATTTGCATATATTCTGGTTCGTACTGTTGAAGTTACCATCTGCTGTGCTAAGTGCTAATCATTTGTGTATTTTATAAATATTTAATTGCAATTTAATCTTTGTGAATCTGCCAAGCATTGCT
>JAWNLU010000629.1:0-23864 GCA_035042165.1 Drosophila kuntzei | reverse complement strand
TAGTATATGCGAATGCCTACTGTTCAAAATAGCATATTACAACCTTTTTTTTGAACATCTTTTGAATCCAACCATACTTTGCCATTAGTATTTGCAACAGCCTACTGTTCAAAATAGCATACCTATACCTTCATCTATATAACCTTTTTTTAAACCTCTTTTGAATTCAACCATACTTTGCCATTAGCATATAACCTTTTTTTCAAACCTCTTTTGAATCCAAACATACTTTGCCATTAGTATATGCGAAAGCCTACTGTTCAAAGTATCAAACCTATACCTTCATATTATAACATTTTTTTAAACATCGTTTGAATCTAACCAGACTTTGCCATTATTATATGCGAAAGATTACTGATCAAAGTAGCATACCTATACATTCATATTATAACCTTTTTTTAAACCCCTTTTGAATCCAAACATACTTTGCTATTAATATATGCGAAAGCCTACTCTTTAAAGAAGCATACCTATACCTTCATATTATAACCTTTTTTAAACCTCTTTTGAATCCAACCATACTTTGCCATTAGTATATTATTATATGCTTTCTTTTAAACCTCTTTTGAATCCAACCATACTTTGCCATTAGTATATGCAAAAGCCTACTGTTCAAAATAGTAACCTATATCTCCTTATTATATACTTTTTTTAAGCCTCTTTTTAATCCAACCATACTAAGCCATTAGTATATGCGAAAGCCTTCTGTTTAAAGTAGCATACCTATACCTTCATATTATAACCTTTTTTTAAACCTCTATTGAATCTAACCATACTCTGCGATTAGTATATTATTATATGCTTTTTTTAAACCTCTTTGAATCCAACCATACTTTGCACATTAGTATATGCGAATGCCTAATGTTCAAAATAGCATATTATAACTTTTTTTTTAAACATCTTTTTAATCCAAACATACTTTGCCGTTAGTATATGGGAAAGCCTTATGTTCAAAATAGCATACCTATAACTTAATATTATAAAAATTTTTTAAAACGTCTTTTGAATCCAACTTTACTTTACCATTAGCAAATAACCTTTTTTAAACCTCTTTTGAATCCAACCATACTTTGCCATTAGTATATTATTATATCCTTTTTTTAAACCTCTTTTTAATCCAACCATACTCTGCCATTAGTATATGCGAAAGCCTTCTGTTTAAAGTAGCATACCTATACCTTCATTTATAACCTTTTTTAAACCTCTTTTGAATCCAACTATACTTTGCCATTAGTATATTGTAGCAACACATACGCAGTTGCAGGGTAGAACCGATGTCGGTGTAGGAGCGGAAAACGGAGCACGCGCTTGAATCCGGCTTTGTCTCTGGTCGGCACGGGGGGGTTCAACAAAAAAAATTACCGCTGCTCTCTACGAGTTCTCAATGTTAAATTTTAATTTTAAAATTCGCGTGCATGTTGTTAAAAAGTTCGAGGAAACATACTTAATAAAAGCTACTAATGAAAAGACACAGAAGAATGCTAACACGTTATCACGAAAACGATAGAGACAAAAGCAACTCTGGATTTATAAGCCAACGCGATCAGCGCTAGATATCCCCTCCCTTCCATGGCCGTCGAACTGCAAGTAAATTTCAAACGACCCCTTTTTCCAGTGATGCTCACGGCATTGGCACTCGCAGGGTATGCACGGCTTCCATAAATAACGCGATTAGTTAAGGCTCATTTTCAATTATATTTATTAACAATTTTTCAACGTCCTAACCCTATAATCCATAGTTTCGGTTTTAATTAACAATATATTTATTTAATGACAGATTTTAATTTTAATTATTTTGGTTCTTATTTGTTTTAGCATGTGAGCGTGGACAAGAATATGTGCTGCTGAAAATTAATAATTATATGCTATATAATATATGTAGTTTATAGATTAGTAATAAGATATGGGCAAGGCATGATAATAATATATATATATAGTAAAATAGAAAGCTACTGCTAAAATATCATTTTTATTCTATTATCTTCTGATTCATTTATTATTATTTTTTTTTTTCATTTATTTAGATGTTTATTTTATTTTCTTAACTAATAAATAAAATAAAACAAACAGCACATAAAAAGAACTGTGTTTTTCTCACTGTTTTTCTTTTGTTTTGTTTTTGTTTTACTGAATCAGGGGACCAAAAAAAAGCAAGTTTGGCATCGTCGTAAAACTAATTGCCGATTTTTAGCATTATGCGAATTCAATGCCAAAAACAAAAACAACAAAAATTAAACGGTATATACTGCACTTACGCATATTCCAGTTCCCACGCTGAAAGATCTTTCGGCCGGCACTTGGATCGTGTTTGTTGTTTTTTTTTCTATTTATTTCATGTATCTGAAAAAATATTTATTTTTCTTGTTTTCTTTTTTTTTTTTGTTGTTGGCATATAAACCTTAAGTCATTTTAATTCACAAAAAAAATTGTATTTCACTTTTACTTCTTTTTAGCAATTTTTTTTTTAATATATATATATGATTTTCTTATTCTTTTTATTTTTGATTCTTGCATTTAGATAAATTTTATTTTATTTTATCTGATGTATTGATATTTTTTTCAGTATGATTTTTATTCTTCAGCACATTGTTCACGTTCACGCTCACCAAAAAAAAATATATATAGATAACTAAACAAAAAAAAATTAAGAACATTTGCCCAATTGCCTGCTGCTATTTCTTTTCTCTTATTTTTTTTTCTTCTTTGGGCGGGTGGTATGAATACGAATGCCCTGTGCTCTACTGCAACTTTTCCGATTTGCAACCCACGGCAAGTGCACTTGAAGGGTATTTGGGGCTCCTCGAGACCCCGAAGTAGCGCAAATAAGCTCGAACACCAACTCCTGGGAGACAAAATAAATCCACAACTGATCGTAACGTTCTCGCCGTCTGATCTCGGCTTGTGCAGTTGGCTTTGGTCCACTTTCCACCTATTTGATTAGGTTCGCTTGATCTGGTACTGCTCCCCCTGAAATAACGCACACACCTGGCAATCAGCTCCTAATGCAGCGACTCCAATTATTTCAATGCTATAATTACCCTGAATCTGGGGGTGAATAACTGCCTAGACGCCTTCTTATTTTCGGGAGCGGAGCTCCTCAGGAAAAGTTCCCCAACTCGCCTAATCCGAGTTTTTCTCTTTTTTTTCTTAACTTGTTCTTTAATTTCTTCTTTTTTTTTTCACTATTCGGGCTATCGCCGCTGCCGTTTAATAACTTTTATCCATACGTTTGTGTTATGTGATTTTGGATGTCTCGTTTTTATGCCCACGGTTTTTTTTTGATCTTTTTTTTTTTTAAGAGAAAGAAATTAAGCGATACGTGCACACGGTTAGACGGTCGAACAGAGAAAGACCGGATGCTGGGATTAAGAAGAAGGCCTTGAGTCGTAGCGCGTGTCTTGAGAATGACACTAGAGTCGTCTACTACCCAAATATCGAAATATCCCTATCGAAATTACTCCCCAATACAACCTTGGTATAAACTAAAATTAATTTTTAATCATTATTAATTTTGGAATTAATATATTTTAATGGATATTGCTTTATTTCGCAATATTTATTTATTTATTTTAGGTTTTTAATTTTATTGTGCAATATTCATCTATTACTTATTTTATTTATAATAATAAATTTTCATTATTGCCTTATTTTCTGATATTTTATAGTATGTGTGTAATTATAGCTTTAACTATATGTTTAAGTATTTTACTAAATTATTTATTTCTCACTATTTATTATGTGCATGCTACTACTATTTTGCAAATTAAAAATCTACTACTTAAACTAAAGCGAGCTGCATCGTCTCAAAAACTGTTGCCTACTTTTAAGCTGTATTCTTTCTCTTTTTGTTTTTGGTATTACGATGAGCTGCATCGTTTAAAAAAAATGATTGCCTACTTTTAGCCTAAAATATTTTTTCTGGTTTATTTTTCTAACCAAGCGCTACTACAATTCCCCCCGACAAAATCACACTTGGGGAGTGTCACAAGGGTGATACACGCTTGGGTTATCCAATCAATTATGGTGAAAGTCTCATTGTTTAATATCCTTAGCGTGGTACTTCCCTATATAGCGACCTTGCATGTCCTCAATATCGTAATAACACTTTCCACGTTTGCGTAAAATTCTTGCTTTAATGAATAATGGTGCAAGTTTGGCATTAAATCCTTTCGCAAAATTGCTTTGCTGGAAATTCCTTCTGAATATCTCTTGCCCTGGCTCAAAGGACACTTCCCGACTACGAAGATTATACGCCCGTTCATTACGCTCATGCTGTCGCTGTATATTGTTCTGGGCTGATTTGCGGATTAGGTCAAACGAATCATCGCGATTAAAGTGTATTGAACGGTCTTCAAGCATTTCCAACTGCCTTAGTATATTATATGTAGCTCCATTAGTGATCATGTTTTGACCAAATGCTACTCGATATGGACTACTGTTAACTGCTGAATGCACACTTGACCGCAGCGCACAGGCTATAAAGCTTAGCTGTTCGTCCCACTTTGACTGATCCGAATCTATGTATGATCTGATTCCAGCTATCACTGAACGATTTACTCGCTCCGAAGCGTTCGCTTGAGGCGAATAAATAGCCGTATATGAATGCTGAATTTGATATTTTTGAAGAAGGGCATTAAAAAGATTCGACTTGAATTGCACGCCGTTATCAGAAACAACGACCTCTGGAATCCCAAAACAATGAAAAAGATCCTCTTCTAAATACTTTATAACAGCATCGGCTGTAAATTTCTTGACTGTTTTTAAGAAAGGAAATTTAGAAAAGTGATCGAGCACGACAAACACACCAATATTTCCGGTCCGACTGCGAGGATACGGCCACAAAAAATCTACATAGAGTTTTTGAAAGAACCTCTGCGTATCTCCACTTTTCCCCATTGGCGGACGCATCGTACGATTCGGGTACTTGGTACTTTTACAAATATCGCAACCATTTATGTACTCTTTGACATCGTTTACTAAATTTGGCCAGTAATAAAAACGACGTATTCTCTCTAAGGTTTTGTTTATGCCACTATGGGCAGCTAGTGGGCACTCATGGTTCTGTCTCAACACCGATAACACGAGTGCTTTGGGAATCCACAGTTTCCAACACACGTCATCCGCTATTTGTTCACCACTTGCATGCTCGGTACGTCTATAAATGATATTGTCGACGATTTTGACGTCCGGCATATGTGATTGATTTTTAAGTATTTTTTCTTTAATATCATTATATTCAGCTGTTTTAAAATGCTCCGAATTCAAATCTACAAACTCCTCGTGACTTAGAGCAGATAAATCTTCTGTATGTACTCGCGACAGTGCATCGGGTACCACATTTTGGCTCCCCTTTCTATGGAATATTTTGAAATCAAATCCTTGCAACTTAAGTGCCCAGCGAGCTAATCTGGAACTCAGGTCTGCCTGGGACATAAGCCACTTTAATGAGGCATGGTCCGTAACAATCGAAAACTCCTGCCCTTCAATGTATGCTCTGAATTTTTTCACACACATTACAGCCGCCAAACATTCTTTTTCCGTCACCGAGTAATTACGCTGACATCGGTTTAGTTTGCGGGACATAAACGCTATAGGAATCTCATTGCCACTGCCATCTGTCTGCATTAAAACACCACCTACACCGGTATGGCTAGCATCACAATGAATGGAAAATGGAGCTTTAAAATCTGGGCTGTGCAACACCGGTGCCTGACACATATGTTGTTTCAACTGCTCAAATGCCTTTTGTGCCTCAGTCGTCCACTGAAACTTTTGACTTTTTTCAGTGCATCGGTTATTGGGGCCGCAATACCAGCATAGTTCTTAATGAACTTATGGTACCACCCGGTTAACCCCAAGAATCTCCGAACTTGTTTCACGGATCGTGGAACAGGAAATTCTATTATGGCTGCAATTTTATCTGGGTCGGTTTGTATGGTTCCATTACCAATAATGTGACCCAAATACGACACCTCTTTCAGACAGAATTTACTCTTCTCAACATTGATAGTCAGTCCAGCTAATTTTAATCGGGATGCCAGTGTTTTCAATACTGAAATGTGCTGATCAAACGATGCTGAAATGACTAGCAAATCGTCTAAGTAAACAAAAATTTCATTGCGCAGCTCTGGAGGAATTACTTTGTCCATTAATTTAGACATAGTTTGAGGAGCATTTGACAACCCAAATGGCATCACTGTGTATTGATATAGTGGTCTGCCTGGTACCGCAAATGCTGTTTTCTCTCGAGCAGATTCATGCAACGGAATTTGCCAGTATGCATCCTTTAAGTCGATGCTTGAGATAAATTCGGCTTTTGGGAGACGACTCAAAATCCCATCTATCAATGGCATCGGATAAGCATTCTTAACCGTTACCTCGTTGACTTTTCTGCTGTCAATACACAGACGAACTTTCCCTGGCTTCCGTACGAGGACAACTGGGGAGGACCAGGGACTGTCAGATTCTTCAATAACACCTAAACTCAGCATCCGATCTAACTCCTCATACATCAATTTCTCTACTGCTGGAGATACCGCGTAATGCCGTTGTTTTATGGGCTTGGCAATGCCAACATCGATATCATGCGTCAACCAACTCGTCTTGCCTAATTCTTTCTCTGCAAATGATGGAAATGTCTTCACAGTTTCTGCTAGTTGTTGTTGTTGCATGGTCGTCAACGAAATTTTTTTATTCTCGTCATGATCAATTCCCGCAATAGAGGGTGTGTAGCTTTTGTTAGCTAAAAATGCTGGTAGTAAGTCATAGCTTCTCCAAAATTAAATTCCTAAATACAATTCTTGAGCCAATGTAGGCACCACATAGAATTGTAAGTGTTTATCTTCCCCTCGGAAACAAATAACCGTGTTTATTTTTCCTACAATTGCTTGGCTCTTTCCATCTGCAGTGCATACGAACGACTTAACAGGAATTAAACCATGTTAGTTTTCAATAAGTTCGAGTGCTAATGACCCCCCTATACAATTAATGGAGGCTCCAGTGTCCATTAATCCACTTAAAGTCCTTTCTAGTAGCGTGACTTCTGCATATGGGCCGTAGTCTTTCGAATTATTGACTACTGACGAAGTTACTGCATCTCGACTTGCTTTGCATTTCAATTTATAGGAAATTCTTCGTCTTTTGCGACGAGTTGAAAGATTCTTCGAGGATATGTCAGAGTAAATTTGCACGCTTTGGTACGACGGTAAATTCGGGAGTATTTGAAAGTCTGGTTGGATTTGTAACAACTTACTATCTTCTAGTCTGTGTTGGTTGCCTTTGAAACCATTTGTTTGGGTGCTTTGGTCGGCAGTGCACGCGCTGTCGAGTTTTTTGACGCACTACAGCTGCTACATGCCGGTCTATAGGTATCTGATTTTCTACATCCATAACAGAAAACTCTACGCTCCCCAGTGCAATCTTGATACCGATGTCCTTGTCCGCCACAGTTCCAACACGATAACGAGACGGCAGCCACATCTAACTCCTCTTATTCGGAACAATTGAAGAAATTGCTCGAATGTCTGATGTTCCACATTCTGAGTTTGACCACCAACTGTATGACTTTGTACGAACCGGTCGGAAATTCGTTGTAATCCGACTTCAATCGTCCGAGCCAACACTTGAGTCTGCTCTGCTAGTGCACTAGCTAATGCGGTGCTAATAGCTTGCTGAATTATATTGGCATCGTCACGATTCCCTACCTCTTCTCTAACTTCACCTTCTGCCCCAGGCTCGACGGTTTGTTGTTGAGTTACGCCCTCAGACTGCTTCTGATTGGCCTTTGTTTTAGACCTAGCCTGAGGATCATTCATCGTTAGCGAAGATTGAGCTACCGCCAGTTCTTCAGCTAAATTACACGTCGAGGATCTCACCGATGTTTGGCAAACAGGTCAAGTTTTCCTATTACCACCCCTTGCAGTAAAACACACCCGATGAAAGGAATGATTGCAGCTTGTGATCACTAATTGGGCTTTGTACTCGATATGCTGTAAACAAATACAGCATAACTCTTCAGTATCAGTGAATTGAGTAAAATCCTCACAGCTGTGCCTTAAATTCATGGTACCACTAAACTGATTTTTAGTATATTTTATTTTATCTTTCCTTATTGTCTATTCTTTTTGATTTTGTTTTATTGTGTTTATTATTATATTACATTTTTATTTATTTATTTATTCATATATTTTATTTATTTAATTTATTTTAACTATTTTCTTTATTTTATTTATTTCACTTATTTTATTTATTTTATTTATTTTATTTATTTTATTTATTTTATTTATTTTATTTATTTTATTTATTTTATTTATTTTATTTATTTTATTTATTTTATTTATTTTATTTATTTTATTTATTTTATTTATTTTATTTATTTTATTTATTTTATTTATTTTATTTATTTTATTTATTTTATTTATTTTATTTATTTTATTTATTTTATTTATTTTATTTATTTTATTTATTTTATTTATTTTATTTATTTTATTTATTTTATTTATTTTATTTATTTTATTTATTTTATTTATTTTATTTATTTTATTTATTTTATTTATTTTATTTATTTTATTTATTTTATTTATTTTATTTATTTTATTTATTTTATTTATTTTATTTATTTTATTTATTTTATTTATTTTATTTATTTTATTTATTTTATTTATTTTATTTATTTTATTTATTTTATTTATTTTATTTATTTTATTTATTTTATTTATTTTATTTATTTTATTTATTTTATTTATTTTATTTATTTTATTTATTTTATTTATTTTATTTATTTTATTAATTTTATTCTTTTTCTACCCGTTACTTAAAAATTAAGTAAAAGGGTATATTGTATTCGTGCAAATGTGCGTAACAGGCAGAAGGAGGCGTGGCAGACCCTATAAAGTATATATATTCTTGATCAGCATCAACAGCCGAGTCGATATAGCCATGTCCGTCTGTCCGTCCGTCTGTCCGTCTGTCCGTCCGTGTGAGCGCCTAGATCTCAGAGACTATAAGGGGTAGAGCAACCAAATTTGGTACACAGACTTCTATAAACCCCACGCAGATCAAGTTTGTTTTAAATTTTCGATCGGACCACTATATCATATAGCTGCCATATGAACGATCGGTCGTAAATCAAGTTTTAGTATGAAAAACTCTTTTGTTTTCTGGGATATCTCAACCAATTTGACAGAATATGTATTTAAATTGGTTTTACACATCCTGACCAAAATTGATTCAAATTGGTCGACTATATCATATAGCTGCCATATGAACGATCGGTCCAAAATCAAGTTGTAGTATGAAAAACTTTTTTGTTTTCCGAGATATCTCAACCAAACTGACAGAATATGCATTATAGTTATAGTTTTATATATCCCGACCGAAATTGGTTCAAATCGGTCCACTTTATCATATAGCTGCCATAGAACCGATTTGTCGAATTTCAAGTTTTAGTATGAAAAACTTTTTTGTTTTCCGAGATATCGCGACCAAACTGACAGAATATGCATTATAGTTCGTCCTATACACCTTAACCAAAACTGCTTTAAATCGGTCCACTATATCATATAGCTGCCATACGAACGATCCGTCGATAATCAAGTTTTAGCATGAAAAACCTTTTTTGTTTTCCGACATATCTCAACCAATTTGACAGGATATGTATTTAAGTTGGTTTTATACATCCTGACCAAAATTGATTCAAATCAGTCCACTACATCATATAGCTGCCATAGAACCGATTTGTCGAATTTCAAGTTTTAGTATGAAAAAATTTTTTGATTATTACGATTTCTTAACCGATTTTACAGAATATGCATATAAGTTGGTTTTATACATCCTGACCAAAATTGGTTAAGATCGGTTTACTATATCATATATCTGCCATAGAAAGAATTGGTCGATAATTAAGGATTAGGGTGAAAATTATTGTTGCTTCTGGAGATTTGTCAATCTGGAGAGTTTCTGGAGTTTCTGTCAATCACTCGCTGATTATGAATTTTATTCTGTCTTATACGTCCTGAATGATTTTGGTCTTAATAGGTTCACTATATCATATAGTGGTCATTGTAACAATCAGGGCGGATGCCCTTTTCTATATTTTAGGAATATTCAATATAAAATAAATGTTTTGTCGAATATTTTTTCGGGTAGTTATTACATTAAAGTACTTTTAAGGGGTTAACTTTGTTTTCAGTTATCATTATAAACTTAGAGTTTTTATATCTTTAGAATCTAAAATTCGGAAAATACTTTATATATATTCAAAGAAGTAACGGGTATCCTACAGTCGGGAGCTCGACTGTAGCCTTTCCGACTAGTTTTAAACATCTTTTGAATCCAACTATAATTTGCCATTAGTATATGCGAAAGCCTACTGTTCAAAGTAGCATACCTATACCTTCATATTATAATCTTTTTTAAAACCTCTTTTGAATCCAACCATACTTTGTCATTAGTATATGCGAAAGCCTACTGTTCAAAGTAGCATACCTATACCTTCATATTATAACCTTTTTTTAAACCTCTTTTGAATCCAACCATACTTTGTCATTAGTATATTATTATATGCTTTTTTAAACCCACTTTTGAATCCAACCATAATTTGACATTAGTATATGCGAATGCCTACTGTTCAAAATAGCATATTATTACCTTTTTTATTAAACCTCTTTTGAATCCAACCATACTTTGCCGTTAGTATATGCGAAAGCCTACTGTTGAAAGTAGCATACCTATACCTTCATATTATAAACTTTTTTTAAACCTCTTTTGAATCCAACCGATACTTTGCCATTAGTATATGCGAAAGCTTGCTATTCAAAGTAGCATACCTGATACCTTCATATTATAACCTTTCTTTTAAACCTCTTTTGAATCCAACCATACTTTGCCATTAGTATATGCGAAAGCCTACTGTTCAAAGTAGCATACCTATACCTTCATATTATAACCTTTTTTTAAACCTCTTTTGAATCCAACCATACTTTGCCATTTAGTTATATGCGAAAGCCTACTGTTCAAAGTAGCATACCTATACTTTCTTATTATATCATTTTTTTAAACCTCTTTTGAATCCAACCATACTTTGCCATTAGTATATTATTATATCCTATTTTCTAAACCTCTTTTGAATCCAACCATACTTTGCCATTAGTATATGCGAAAGCCTACTGTTCAAAGTAGCATACCTATACCTTCATATTATAACCTTTTTTTAAACCTCTTTTGAATCCAACCATACTTTGCCATTAGTATATGCGAAAGCCTACTGTTCAAAGTAGCATACCTATACCTTCATATTATAACCTTTTTTTAAACCTCTTTTGAATCCAACCATACTTTGCCATTAGTATATGCGAAAGCCTACTGTTCAAAGTAGCATACCTATACCTTCATATTATAACCTTTTTTTAAACCTCTTTTGAATCCAACCATACTTTGCCATTAGTATATGCGAAAGCCTACTGTTCAAAGTAGCATACCTATACCTTCATATTATAACCTTATTTTAAACCTCTTTTGAATTCAACCATACTTTGCCATTAGCATATAGCCTATTTTTAAACCTCTTTTGAATCCAACCATAATTTGCCATTAGTATATGCGAAAGCCTACTGTTCAAAGTAGCATACCTGTACCTTCATATGTAGCATGTAACGAGTACTTCGTCCATGTGACAAGTGAGCTGGTGGTAGTGTAAATTTTTGGAGCACGCGCTGGATTCCGGCTATTTCTCGTCGGCTGGGGGGTTCCAAATGTACCAAAAAAATTACGTGCTCTTAGTCTTTAAAAATTATCATTATTATCGCGTGCTATATTACTTAAGAAGCCTAACAACCAAATTGGAAAGAATAAAAGCAAAGGGGAAAGAAGAAGAAAAAGTAGAGGAACAACACAACTAGGATTTCACAAAAATCTATAGTGAATTGATGGCCACACTGAGGTGTTGTCCAGTGGCCAAGTGCCCCGCCCTTCCATGATCGTCAAGGTGTAGTTGTATAAGATTAACAGACGATCCCTTAATTCACTTAGATTCTAATAAAAAGTCAAATCACTTCCGCCTCGCATGACTCCGGATATAAAAATGATTTAAGCGCGATTCATTATAAAAACTATTTTATTCATTTAAGATTAGAGTAAGAATAAGAAATATATATATACATATGGATCATCTCTATTTATTTCTATATGAGTTTTCTCTTTTACTTTCTAGGTTCTTAAAGCAAAGTTTATTTCAATAATGTTGCTTTCTAATTAGCTGTTTAGGTCACGAAACAGCGACCTAAACCTTTTGTGTTCCATTCCACAGTTTCCATTAAGGCGATAACTCTCAAGGAGTTATCGACTGCCGAGCTTAGTTGTAAGTGTTAGAATTACAAGTCATTGTAAAAATTGAAGCCACAAAAGAAGGAAGTAAAGTGAATTGTTAAGTTTAAACTCCCGCGTTTTGATTTATTTCTTTTATTAAATTTGGTTTTTCCGCCCCCCGACGAAACATTGGTCCTTCGAGCCGGATTCTCCTCGCACATTGGAAACTGGCCCCTACGATTTGGTGGAAAACAGATAAGTAATATCCATCGTACTTTATTTCTCGTTGCATATATCCGTATGCCTCCTGTCCGAAGTACATATATTTCTTCATATATATATACTTACGACTACATTTTCGAGTTGCATATCTCCTCATGCCTCCTATCCTAAGTACATATATCCTCACATATATATGTACTTACGACTCCATTTTGTTCCGCCATTAAAGAAAAATTTTCTCTTTGGCATATCCATATTAATTAATATAGATTCAATATATTAATTCGTCAATACCAAGATCCGATACTGTCGGCGCACCTGCGCAATATTTCTTCCACTCCATTGCCGTTGTTTGCAGCTGTCTTTGTACATATGTATGTACATTCGTCGTGACGTTTGATTGTCTCCACCATTCTGGTATTCCAAATCCAACAGAAGGTGTTCCTGAGACAATTAATTCACATCATAAGTGTCTTCTCATTGTTGTTTGAATTTTCTACCAACAGTCGTTCACTTGCATATATATTCATATGTACGTATGTATCTACATACATACATACAAATGTAAGTTGCATCTCCACTTTAACCCATATTAAGAAAATAACACATTCATTTGGGTTTTCTTTTTCGATATTGCTTTATTCAATATAAATCCGCAAACAATACAACACAATTAAATATATTTACACTTAAATTATATTTCTTACTACGGCAGCCAGCAATTACATACATACATACACACACACAAACTGGATCGCTGCTAACATAAAAGCAAGCCAACACATATATGTTTGTAATTGTTGCCGTCGTTGTTATTACACATATACCTCACACAACATTAAAGCACCGCACTAAACACGAACGCGATTCGAAATTACAATTATAATTAACAAATGAAAATCAGTCAAGCGACGAATAATTACACAAAGTAAACAACGTTATCGGATAGCCGCCACAACTATCGATAACTGATCTCAACGTTCGGTATTAAATCATCGCGTTTCCACTGCACCCGCATTATAATTGCTGCATTAGCGTTTGCATTGTGATATTTATATATTATCCAATATAATATCCAAATAATATTATCCATACATTTGCTTTATCCAATATCGAAATATTGCGTGTTGTTTTTTATTTTTCCCACTAACACTCAGGCGCACATCTGTTCAATAGAATACTATAACGCATAAAATAATAAATAAATAATAATCGTATTGGCCACATACAAAGAGATTTTCAAAGAGAAAAAAAATTTTTCAACTATCGCCTACCTAAATTAAATTCAAATACTATAAATAATAATTGAACAGTGATGTGGCAGTAACGAGTCGATTATTTTTTTCCAATCTCACTCGACTGCAAGTGAATTAATAAAAATTAAAATACTTTGGTGTTTTCCTGCTAACAAGTGTTGTCCATATATATCCAATTAAATTATTATTAACCTATATTATATATTTCTTCCGTTCTTCGAAGCGCATTGAATATTTTCCACGTTATAGCGTTTCCATCCACTTGCTAGATTTCGGCGAACTGAAAAATATTTCAACTGTCAAATAAAATATTTTCGTCTCCAATTCAAACTCGCCCTCCAGTAATCCACAATACACTATAATTTTCCATGGTTACATTTATTTGTGGATTGACATTTAATTGATCGTTTGCCGCTTACTTAATTCGAATTCCGGTGAACATTTTTTCCCAATTTATTTTTTCATACAAATTCTAAAATTTAAGTAGCTGGCAGCGTAGTATGCCAGGAGGATCCGATCGCGATCTTACGAAGCGTTTAAACGTTCCTGCTGTTCGCAACGTAAGGCGTAGTACTTCCAACTCGCCAATTCCACCACCTAAGAACATCCCAAAGAGCCCGATTGGTACTCGATCCAAAGCTCAGAAACAATCCGTCACTACAATGGCATTGTCCGACTTCATTTCCCTCGCAGATCGACTTAATCAATTTGAGTCAAAACTCGGGGCTGTCTCCATCGGTGACGAAGATGTTTATGCGCTCAAAATTCGTCAAAGTCGCATAATAAATCTTTGGGAGAAAATCGATGACGAGTACGGAAGATGTTCCAAGGTACTTAGTCAATCGACAACTGTTTCCGATATCCCAGTTCTAGAGGCGAAATTTGACAATTGCTATACGGTGTATGAGCGAAGTCTAGCCAAACTGAACCGGCTGATTGACGAAGCATCCGCTTCGAACAGCACGTCCAAACCAGATCCACTGCTTTCGTCCGAGTTAAGCGGGTGTCGTATACCTCCTTGCGACACTGAAGTATTCTACGGTGATTACCTCCAGTGGCCCTCGTTCAGGGATCTGTTTTCAGCCATTTATGGGAATAATCCAAGGCTTTCGCAAGTAGAGAAGCTCTTCCATTTAAACGCCAAAACGGGAGGTGAAGCCAAGAAACTTGTCGCCAAGGCTCGCATCACCCATTCCGGTTTTGAATCCGCGTGGAAGGCCTTGACGAACCGTTATGAAAATAAGCGAAAAATCGTCAATAGCCAGCTTAAACTCCTTTCCAAAGTAGAGGCTGTTACCACTGAGTCGTCTGCGGGTCTGAAAGAACTCCAAGCGGCCATCGAGGGCGGTCTGGAAGCTCTTGCGCAGGCTAACGTCTCTACTGAGAACTGGGACTGCCTGATTGTTTTCTTTTGTGCTTCCAAATTGCCCACATTCACTCGATCGTTATGGGAGCAGTCCATAGACGACAAATCCGAGATTCCTCTATGGTCAGACATGAACAAGTTCATTTGCGGACGCTATCGAGCGTTAGAAGAGCAGGAAGAAGACAGTCCGTCTCTCCCTGATCAGGGAACGCAAGTTCGTAAACCGCCAGGCGCTAAAAAGGTTAATGCTTTCGAAGCTAACGTATCGTCCAAGCTCAGAACGTGTGATCTCTGCTCCAAAGAGAATCACCCTGCTCGGGTATGTCCTCGCTTCCTCCAAATGACAGTCAATGAACGGTCCAATTATATTAAGCAAAAGAATCTCTGCCTTAATTGCTTCGCCAGAGGGCATCAACTTCGTGAGTGTCCAAGTGCATATAATTGTAACACGTGCAGGGGACGTCATCATACTTTACTTCACAAGAATGATTCAGCTTCTATTTCCAATACACCAACAAATATACAGTCCACTTCTACATCTTCTCAACAGTCAGCAAATGTGCAAAACTTCTTTGCGACAAACACGCAAGGCGTGCTTTTGGGCACAGCAATGGTGCAAATTTCCCATTTGGGCATTAATTATCCAGCTCGTGCTCTGATCGATTCCGGATCCGAGGCGACGTTCATTTCTGAACGAATGGTCAGATTGATGAGGATGCCTCATCAAACGGTTAATGCTCACGTTTCTGGACTTAACGACGCCGTTGCAGCCCAGACACGTAAACTATGCCACTTCCGTATAGTTCCTTCAGACAGACCACGATTGCAAATTGATGTCTCTGCCTATGTCCTTCCAAAGCTAGCAGGCGAACTGCCGTCTTGTTCTATTCAAAGCTGTGTGTTATCAGGTCTGCCTGATATAAAACTCGCAGATCCATCATTCTATAAGAGTGCGCAAATCGATATGCTCATCGGAGCCGATGTTCTTCCTTCCATTCTTATGAGCGGTTTCCGGCCCAGAATTTGTGACACCCTTGTAGGACAAGAAACGATCTTCGGCTGGATTCTGACAGGGCCAATTCCGGGCAATTCGAATGCTACAATCTCGTCTTTTTCCACACAAGTTTCCGTCTGCCAAAATCCGGCACTTGACGAGTTGCTCACAAAGTTTTGGGAGGTGGAGGATCTGCCGGCAAATGTGACCGAGGAATCCGATAACCTTTGTGAGCAGAATTTCCAGAACACGACGAGGAGAGATGAAACTGGCAGATATATAGTGACTCTGCCATTCCGCGACCCAGAAAATATTCCATTGGGTCATTCGAGATCCATTGCATTGGCTCAGCTCCTTAAGAATGAGCATCGGTTGGCTAAGACTCCACTCCTAAAACAGAATACGATGCTGTAGTTAAAGACTACGCTGATCTGGGTCACATGAAACGAGTTCTTCCTACATCTCTAGGTTCGCAGAGTTTTTACCTCCCTCATCATGCTGTCATTAAGCCAGAAAGCACTACTACAAAAGTGCGTGTTGTTTTTAACGGTTCAAGCAAATCCACTAACGGTCTGAGTCTGAATGACGTTCTGTATCCAGGCCCAATTCTTCAGTCCGATTTGACCCTTCAGCTGCTAAAGTGGCGCTATTTCCAGTACGTTTTTAATGCCGACATTACGAAGATGTATCGGCAGATCATTGTCGATCCAAAACATACTCCTTTCCAACGTATTTTATTCCGTAATTCTGATGGCGACATTTGCGATTATGAGTTAAACACGGTCACCTTCGGCGTCAATTGTGCGCCATTTCTGGCTCTCCGCGTTCTCCAGCAATTGTCCAACGATGTGAAAGCTCAGTTCCCGCTGGCAAGCAACATTATATCACAACATATGTATGTTGACGACGTACTTGCAGGAGCACACTCTAAAGAGCGAGCAGTCTTAGCAATCCGCGAGCTTCGCACCGCTCTCCAATCCGCTGGCTTCCCCTTGAGAAAATGGACAGCAAACAAGAAGGGCATGTTAGACCAAATTCCGAAAGAACATCTCTTGCGAGCTGATTTTTTTAGAAATTGAAGAAGCCAGCGTTGCCAAAACTCTTGGAATCCGATGGCAAGCGGACACAGACGAGTTCTTTTTTTCACCGTCCGAACTGTTGATTAAAGACTCCTTCACGAAACGCGAGGTCCTATCGCAGATTGCCCGATTGTTTGACCCAGCAGGTTGGTTGTCACCGGTAATCGTCCAAGCCAAGATTTTCATGCAAGAAATCTGGCTCCATGATCTTTCCTGGGACGATCTCTTGCCAGATCCATTAGTTCGACGTTGGCTCGAATTTCTAGCGAATTATCCGCGTCTCGGAGAAGTACGCATCCCAAGGTGGATCAAGTTCTGTCCGAATGCAAAGGTGCAATTCCACGGGTTTTGTGATGCTTCACAACGGGCCTATGGAGCAGCACTTTATGTGCGCATTGAGTTTGATGGTCAGGTCTCTAGCAATCTCCTAACATCCAAGACCAGAGTGGCTCCAGTCAAAACACTTTCCTTGCCACGTTTAGAATTATGTGGCGCCGTGCTCCTAGCTGAGCTAGCTTCCGTTCGAATTCCTCAGCTGTCGAACGATAAAGTCGAAACGTATTTTTGGACCGATTCGACTATCGTGATCGCTTGGTTGAGTAAGCCCCCCTGCAAGTGGACTACCTTCGTGGCGAATCGAGTGGCAAAGATTACTCAATCAACCGGGTCAGCTGACAACTGGTCGCATGTTCGCTCCGAACAAAATCCCGCCGATTTAGCGAGTAGAGGGGTTACTCCACCCGAGCTTACCCAAAGCACTTTGTGGTGGCACGGACCGGAATGGTTGTTGTTTCCGCCAGATCAGTGGCCCGCTTCAAACATAGAAATCCCTGACGCGATTCCTGAGCAACGTGCCGTCAAATGCAACGTTACGCAGTTGCCCTCACACGATATTTTTGATCGTTTTTCCAAGTTCGACAAAGCTTTACGGGTCATCTCCTATGTTTTGCGTTTCATCAGGCGTTCTCGGAAGTTAAGTTCCGGATATCCGCCTGAGCTTAGCAACCAGGAATTGTCCGAAGCACAAAATCTATTTCTTCGCTACACACAGCGGAAAGAATATCCAAATGAATATGGCTGCTTACAGAACAAAAAGCCAGTCGCCAAGTCAAGCAGCATCCTCAATTTAAATCCATATTTAGACCAAGCGGGCAATCCTCCGGTCTTGTGGGCGTCTGAAAGCGTCAGAGTCCCTAAGCTACGACGAACGACATCCAATTTTACTTCCCTATAACGGCCAATTTACCCGTCTCCTAGTCCGGTTCGTCCATGCAATTTCCCTTCATGGAGGGAGCCAGCTCATGATGAGGCTTATCAGAGCTAAATATTGGATTCCCAAATTGAAGACTCTCCTGAAGTCCATTGTCCATTCCTGCAGAGTATGCATTGTGCACAGGAAAAACCTTCAGACGCAGATGATGGGTGATCTCCCAACCGAAAGAGTTACGTTCTCCAGAGCCTTCTACCACACGGGTGTTGATTTTGCAGGTCCTTTCGACATAAAGAACTACACAGGACGCGCATGCCTAATTACAAAGGGTTACGTCTGTGTCTTTGTATGCTTTAGCACCCGGGCCATCCACTTAGAGCCCACTTCCGATTTAACCTCTGAAAAGTTTCTGGCCGCTTTCGCAAGGTTCACAGCGAGGCGCGGCTGTCCATACCGTATGTATTCCGACAACGGTAAAAACTTCGTAGGTGCGTCCAAGGTTCTCACACGAGAATTTCTAGAAGCAACGAAGACTCTTGTCGTTTCCAAATACGGCCATCAAAAGGTGTCATGGCACTTCAATCCGCCCGGCGCTCCACATATGGGCGGCCTTTGGGAGGCTGGAGTGAAAAGTTTTAAAACTTTATTTTTTAAATCTACGTCCGCCTCAAAATATACCTTCGAAGAATTCGCCACTTTGTTGAGTAAGGTTGAAGCCTGTCTGAATTCCAGACCCATTTCTCCAATGTCAGAAGATCCCACGGATCTTTTAGCACTCACGCCAGGACACTTTCTAATTGGTGCCCCTCTCCTCTCCATAGCTGAGCCCGAAATCAGGGAGCCCGCTATGTCCATCATAAATCGATGGCAGCGATTGAAAGCAATTCATCAGCAGTTTTGCAATCGCTGGAAAGACGAATATTTAAAAGAGCTGCACAAGCGCAACAAATGGCAATTTCCAGATCGGAATCTCCAAGTTGGCGATTTGGTTATTGTCAAAGAAGAAAACCTCCCTTCCAATGAGTGGCGCCTCGGTCGCATCCTAACCGTGTATCCAGGAGCCGACGACAAGGTCCGTGTAGTCGACGTCCAGACTTCCCACGGAATCGTCAAACGGCCAATAGTCAAACTATTGTTCCTTCCCCTCGATCCGAACGCTCCCAAGCAGCACTAAGTGCTCACTACGTCCTCCAACGTTCTAGTCCGTGATGTGCCCATCCTTGTAGGAAAAGAATCCCAATTTTAATAATGTCTTTTTAATTCCAGCACGTAATACAATTTTAATCACCGATATGGCACCCCGCAGGTCACAAGCCCAAGCGTTGGACGACAGACGTTCGCGAGGAACTTCGTCCTTCCGCTGCCGAGTCTGTCGTGGCATACATCCGCTGCGGAAATGTGGCCGCTTCCTACGGCTTTCAGCCGAAAAACGGCTCCGCGCCGTGCTTGTAAACAAGTATTGCGCTAATTGTCTGGCGCATCAGCATTCGGGGCCCTCCTGCCGAAGTCGTGACAGATGTCGCATCTGCCGCCAGCAACACCACACGCTCCTCCATCTCCGCGAGCAAGCACGTCCCGCTTCTCCACACGCCCGGTCTCCCTCTACTTCCAGAAATCCGCCTACGCTGGCATCATTGCTCCAGCTGAAAAGTACAAATGTGCTGCCGACCGCTGTGGTGCGCATTTACAACGGCGAGAAGGCGTTCGACATCCGGGCACTGATTGATCCGTGTGCCGCAGTGAGCAGGATCAACGCCTCTCTCGCGCAGACTTTGAAGCTGCAATATATCAGCGTAGGTGAGGATCGGGTGTGTTCGGCCATAATTAGCCCAACAGCGAGCGCGGAACCGAGCTTCGAGGTAGTGCTCAAGATGGAGCCGGACCTCAAATTCCAGACTCCCCTGCGCGCCCTAGGGGAAGGCGTGCGCGAACGCTTCCACAACATATCCCTGGCAGATGACCAATTCCATCGACCGTGTACCACCTCATTGGTCCTTGGATCGGATGTGTACCCCACCATCATCCGAGAGGGATTCATGGCCAGCCAGAACGGGCTCCCCATAGCGCAGAGCACGATCTTCGGGTGGATCCTGTCCGGACCGTGCTCACTGTAACTCCGCTCCCCTCTCTCTTAATCTTCTTGCCACTCCGTGCAAAGGGGGGGAGAATGTTTAGGTCACGAAACAGCGACCTAAACCTTTTGTGTTCCATTCCACAGTTTCCATTAAGGCGATAACTCTCAAGGAGTTATCGACTGCCGAGCTTAGTTGTAAGTGTTAGAATTACAAGTCATTGTAAAAATTGAAGCCACCAAAGAAGGAAGTAAAGTGAATTGTTAAGTTTAAACTCCCGCGTTTTGATTTATTTCTTTTATTAAATTTGGTTTTTCCGCCCCCCGACGAAACATTAGCTTTTATTTATTTGTGACAAAAATATCCAATTCTCACTTTATTTTAACTTCATTATAAATTTGTGTATTTATTATATAAGCATCCTTAATATTTTTAACTTAAATTTTTAAAATTAAACAAATGAAATCACCTGCCTTCAATATAGATAAGTGGACTTAACATTCTGGCCACTACTGTACTTCCAATTGCTTTTATTTTTATATGTTTTATTGACTAATGCTACTTTCACTTTGTTTCATTATTATTATTTTTTTTTTTTATTTGTTATTTAATATTCAAGCTTGTTAATATTTTCATTTTTAATTTTAATCATTTGTCTAGGCTAATAAGTAATAAGGTGAAATGACCGGCTAACGGCTCTTTAATGTTTTGACTATTTCATATTACTCAAGGGGGAACTAAATTCTGGCCACCACTGTGGCTTCATAATAAGTTAGCCTAGGTCAGGCTTATGCCAGCGACAGCTGATTTTAATTGAACATCAGACTTACAGTTTTATTTTATTTTTTGTTGGCTTATTCTTTTCTTTTGTTCTTGTCTAACTTTTTAGGTATTGCCGATTTCTAACGCTGAACTAACGGCAGGAGTTAGACTGGCATTAAGTGCGAACGAAAAATGAAGAGTGTGATCAAAACAAAAGAAAAATGCATTGCACAGGCAAACCCAAATAAATTAAATAAACAGAATATAAAACAAAATTATTATTACTCACATTATTATTGTTAGTCTCCAACGGCGAAAGATCTTTCTCCAGTGGTGACAAGGTCGATGTTTTATGCGATGATGTAGATATGCTTAAGTTTTGTTTTTGGGTAATTTTAGTATATAACATTAATTTATTTTAGGTTGCACTCATTATTTTAATTTTTATTTTATTTTTATACCCGTTACTTAAAAATTAAGTAAAAGGGTATATTGTATTCGTGCAAATGTGCGTAACAGGCAAAAGGAGGCGTGGCAGACCCTATAAAGTATATATATTCTTGATCAGCATCAACAGCCGAGTTGATATAGCCATGACCGTCTGTCCGTCCGTCCGTCCGTCCGTCCGTCTGTCCGTCCGTGTGAGCGCCTAGATCTCAGAGACTATAAGGGGTAGAGCAACCAAATTTGGTACACAGACTTCTATAAACCCCACGCAGATCAAGTTTGTTTTAAATTTTCGATCGGACCACTATATCATATAGCTGCCATATGAACGATCGGTCGTAAATCAAGTTTTAGTATGAAAAACTCTTTTGTTTTCTGGGATATCTCAACCAATTTGACAGGATATGTATTTAAGTTGGTTTAACACATCCTGACCAAAATTGATTCAAATTGGTCGACTATATCATATAGCTGCCATATGAACGATCGGTCCAAAATCAAGTTGTAGTATGAAAAACTTTTTTGTTTTCCGACATATCTCAACCAAATTGACAGAATATGCATTATAGTTAATTTTATATATACCGACCGAAATTGATTCAAATCGGTCCACTTTATCATATAGCTGCCATAGAACCGATTTGTCGAATTTCAAGTTTTAGTATGAAAAACTTTTTTGTTTTCCGAGATATCGCGACCAAACTGACAGAATATGCATTATAGTTCGTCCTATACACCTTAACCAAAATTTCTTTAAATCGGTCCACTATATCATATAGCTGCCATACGAACGATCCGTCGATAATCAAGTTTTAGCATGAAAAACTTTTTTGTTTTCCGACATATCTCAACTAATTTGACAGGATATGTATTTAAGTTGGTTTTATACATCCTGACCAAAATTGATTCAAATCGGTCCACTACATCATATAGCTGCCATAGAACCGATTTGTCGAATTTCAAGTTTTAGTATGAATAACTTTTTTGTTTTCCGAAATATCGCGACCAAACTGACAGAATATGCATTATAGTTCGTCCTTTACACCCTAACCAAAAGTGGTTAAGATCGGTCCTCTATATCATATAGCTGCAATAGAACCGATTTGTCGAATATCACATAAAAAAACCTCTACACGAGGTAAAAGTCTAGTGACGAAAGCTTTTCTAGCCCCAAAATTTCTGATATCCAATTTTGTGACGAAATTTATTACATTTAATATATGAATTATTCTAATATTAAAAAAAATTGTTTGGCATTCGGCACTGCGCATTAAAGTAATTTTTAGGTATAAAGAATCGTGAACTTTTTTGCGCAATGTGCCGAATGCCAAACAATTTTTTTTAATATTAGAATAATTCATATATTGAATGTAATAAATTTCGTCACAAAATTGGATATCAGAAATTTTGGGGCTAGAATAAGCTTTCGTCACTAGACTTTTACCTCGTGTAGAGGTTTTTTTATGTGATATCAGAAAGTTTTGCAATTGCATATGCTTTTGACATTGAAACTTTCCAAAAGGTGTTGGTGTTTTTAGAAATATATCTCAGTTCCATGACCAAGAGTCGATCCCATATAATTTGGCAATTATAAAACCAGAGCACATATTTTCGACCCCTGATCTTTGCTGAGTGCCGCCCGACATTGGTCAGGAACACTTTCGTGCCATTTCCAGTTGGCACCCTCGTGGAGTGTTCAGTACTTACACTTGGTATTTGACCGATTATTCCTATGGCAGCTATATGATATAGTGGACCGATTTGAACTAAGTTTGGACATAATGTATAAGAACAACTTAAATGCATATTCAGTCAAACTGGTTGAGATAACTTAATAAGCAAAAAAGTTTCTCGTACTAAAACTTGATTTTTGACCTATCGTTCCTATGACAGCTATATGATAAAGTGGAACGATTTGAACTAAATTTAGACATAATGTGTAAGATTTAGATGAACACCCTGTAATATGCCGCTTGTAAATTTAAAAATGTTCGCCGGAAAGTAGGCAACGCCATTTTGTTTACCAAAGTCACCCCTATGGTATGCAACAAATTTGTTTAAGCTTAGCTTAGTCTATGTTAGGTTATAGTTATGCATCTCATAAATAGAACGGCATTGTATTTATAAGTATTAAATGAAATAAAAAAACTAGT
>JAWNLU010000624.1:0-14710 GCA_035042165.1 Drosophila kuntzei | reverse complement strand
ACATCAGAACGCGGAATAGATCATTCGACATTACCCCTTT
The DNA here is from genome assembly GCA_035042165.1 of Drosophila kuntzei. NCBI lineage: Eukaryota > Metazoa > Arthropoda > Insecta > Diptera > Drosophilidae > Drosophila > Drosophila kuntzei. Next base: position 14,670 of record JAWNLU010000624.1, on the reverse strand, counting down.
AGAAAATGATACCATGATATATTTGGATAATGTCGGACATATGGATATCGTGTCTTCTAAATGGAATTTAGTTATATATTATGATTTAGAATCATTTAACAAAGAAATTGAAGCTATTTATCGACATATTCTAAAAATTGGTCAGGCATGCAATAAGTTGAATAATTATGAGCAAAGTTGCATAGAAATGACACGAGCTCTTGATCGACGATATGCTAATTTGAAAATGAACAATGATCTGATAATGGTAAAAGACCGACAAAGAAGAGCACCATTTGAGTTTGTAGGATCTATTCATCATATTTTGTTTGGGACAATGGATGCAGACGATAGGAAAGACATGGAAAACAACATGCGAAACATATTAGAAAATCAGCAGGATCTTGTGTCACTTCACAAAAAGCAAACATCCATAATAGAATCGACAGTTAACATTATGAAGAAAACAAAAGAGGAGATTTATGCAGGATTTGAAACAGTTCAAGAACAAATTAATAAGTTATTCGAAGATCTGGTAACTTGGAAGAACACAGAACACATGGTATTAGACTTTCAAATAGCAATTTCACAAATAAAAATGATCATTGAGGATTGCGAAAAAAGCCAAGCGGCAATAGTAGCTCTACTAATTGATTTAAATCATGGTCGAATAAATCCCCAGTTGATAAACCCCGAACAACTTAAGATGGAAATAAACACCATAAAGGGGAAATTAAATCCGAAATTAAAGTTACCAGGAGACGATAGAGGCACAGTTATAAAAGAAATCTATAGTCTAATAGAAACAAGGGCAGTCATGGTTGACGGGAAATTAGTTGTAAACGCTGAAATTCCGTTATTCAACCAGGAGACGTCCATAGTCTATAGGCTTACACCAGTCCCATTTATTAAGCACGATAGAACAATAGTTGCACAAATTAGGGACGAGTTTATGGTATACAATTTCAACTTAGACGCATATGTCTTATTAAGAGAATCGGAACTCAACAAATGTACGAGGCGAAGTAATAAGCACATACTTTGCAAAGGCAATTGGCCATGGAACATAGCCACTGACAATTCGTGCGAAATGTCGGCCCTTAAAAGAACAAGCGTCCCGGACTGTGATTTTGAGCAAACAACGTCACAGAACGTCTGGACAGCTCTGAATACACCAAACACTTGGTTATATAAGGTATTCGATGATAAAGTTTTAGAAGTAAACTGTGGGAACTTGCATGGGGATGTCGTAAAAATACCAACTCAGGGAGTGTTAAGGTTACCAGAAGATTGCACGGCTAGACATGGAACCAAATTAATGATAGCAGCTAGTGAATTAAGATCAAGCGATTCAATACGAAGTCAAGCTTCTCCCATTACGAAACTGGTTGACTGGGTAAAATTGGAAGAAGTAGTTCCCCTGGCAAAAATTATGATAAACAACACAAATGATATTTCACACTTAAGAAAACTAATTGATGAACATAAAAAAGAAGGCATTATACTTAAAGGTCTAAATTTTCACAGCTTAGACGAACATTCAAGCCTCATATTAACCATAGTAATTATTGTTATTGTATTGCTCATAGTTTTATATATCAAATACAAATGTACAGCTGGCAGATTAAAAGTAAATTTTGCAGCTCCTAATATCCCTAATGTTTAAATTTAAGAAAAACAACAAAACTTAAAAAGAAACAAAAAATTATACAGTCCATTACAATATCGAAGAAATTAAATAATTATTCCCTGTCGCAAGATGTTTATAACTAAACATATAATTTTGTTCCTGAGCGACTTAGAACTAATAATATTTCCCGCCGCAAAATGTTTATAACTAAACATATATTGTATTCCGAGCGGCCCTAGAATTAATAATATTTCCCGCCGCAAAATGTTTATAACTAAACATATATTTGTATTCCGAGCGGCCCTAGAATTAATAAGATTTCCCGCCGCAAAATGTTTATAAATAAACATAAGACTTAAGAATGCGAGCAGTCTCAGAACTGTGAGAACAGCTCTCGCAAGAAAATGAGTAGATGATACGTTGCATGTGGTATCCAAACATAGAAAAGGCCAGCCGCGATTAGAGTAAAAAGAGATAAGCGAGTGCTGAACCGATGTGATTGGTGAAGATGCACTTGCAGCATTTCTTATCTCACAGTAACGCGAGTTTGTGTCACAGCGGCTCAATATTATGCAACAAACACTCAAAATTATGTCATGAGAGCTGAAATATACCACACGGACTGGGAAATATGTCACAAAAACTCAAACTATGTCACTCAATATTGAGAATAATCTTAAGCTAGAATAAGGAACAATGTATTAAACTAACTCAAATGTAACTCAATTTGATCCTCGATCGGCTATATAAACCGAGAGACTGGAATAAAGAAATTAGTGTTGAACTAGAACCCGACCCACGGTAACTCTTTTCATTACTCACTACAGCTAGCGCTTGAACCCGACCCACGGTAATTCTGGCCTAGCTCTTAGGGACTTAGGAGCGGAGAACGTTCAAGTATTTGTCAATACTTGTCCATATACTTTATGGGATCTGCCACGCCTCCTTCTGCCTGTTGCGCACATTTTTTTTGAAACAAACTTAATAGACCCCTGTACATTTTTTTAAGTACGGGGTCTAAAAAAGGGTGATTTAGTGGACACTGCGCACTTGTACGAAACGCTACTAGCGAGAAACAGAATGCTGATTACAGAAATACAAAACCTCATGCTCACTATAACGCTTGCCAAATCAAACATTATAAATCCCACAATTTTTGATCGCAATGAAATCCATTTTTACTGAACAGCTCACAGAAGTCCCTATAGTTAGTTTAATGGGAGTATCAAACGTAAAGATTTTCCAGTCCAATAGTATTATTCACATACTAATTGAATATCCCAAAGTTAAAATTATTTGCAAAATGGTCATAATCTTCCCTGTGGCACACAACAACACCGTACTGCAATTACATGACAACATAGTAGCGGAATGCGCCGATGAAACCCTAGCTGTGACGAAGTGCGCTACAACCATTTATTGCGACAACGAAGCTTCGTTCAATTCAGAAACGATCACTTCGTTATTAAAAAATCAGTTCAACATTCGATTCGCTTCGCAATCGCATTAGCCCACTGACGTGTTTTTCTCTTGCGCTTCGAATTTGTTTATTCTTCTTGGTTAAATCAATCTATAAATTTCCTCGTTTTTTAAAAGTTGATTATTAGTGACTTGTGTGACACTTCGGTTGTTGTAACACAAAGTTTTAATTGTTATTTAAAGTAAACAATCAATTTGTGTTTAAATACAACAACAAATAGCAGACCAAGCGTTCTGTTTTGCATTGTGCTACATAAATAAATTTCGAATATAAAGAAAACAGCGGCATCATTTTCTTTCCTGACTGAAACTACGTTCATCATTTTTGCTTTTTCGGAGAAAATTAAGGCCCGTTTTCTCATCTTACTTTCAAAGCCTACTGTACTAAAAGGGCACTTTACCCTAAAAGCAGGCTTTTTCTTTTTTCGTTTTCTCATCTTGGTTTTAAGATGAGAATTGGAATATCCGACAATGTGGCATCCCTGTGCCCCAAAATGGGTCACACTGGCGCCAAATTTTAAATCTATAAATTTTAATCCGAATTGTGTCTAGTTCTTAGAGACTGTAAGAGCTAGAGCAGACTTCTACGAGTGTGTAGCAGATCAAGAGCGTTTCAAATTTTTGCCACGGCACCGACCGCCACCGCAAATCACAGAAAAAAACCATCAAACCCACAGTTTTTAAGGTTGGACTCTCTTCTTGGTAAATAACGTTTTGCATTATTATTATCTATTATTGTTCTTAATATCATCATTACCAAGTACATATAACGGTAATTAATGCAGTTAAAGTTTTTTAAGAATCTCATACGCCTAAAAGTATGCAGTAATTTTAACTCCGTTCCGCGTTGCCATTAGCAACACTGAAATAATCTGAGTAGGCGAGTGTTTACCCTTTAAAGGGTGGATGAACCGCCCTTTAATTTATAACCTGCCTTCAACTAAATTTTTGACAAGAAAATCAAATTGCTCTTATCATCTAGTTTAACTAGATTGTAATGTTGTAGGCAACGTGAGAAAACGGGCCTAAATGTTTTTTGCTTGTCTAGAGCGGGTTTCGATCCCTCGATCCCTTGTTACCAAGCTGAAGCGGAGATTCTATTCAGAGCGCCACGGTGCCATTATTGTCTTCGTATTAAATATGACATATTTATATTTTCTTAACAATTTAAGATTTTAAATTCTTATATTAAGAACTGCAAATTTTTAGATTAATATTCTTAGTTTTATTATTTTGGTCTTAAAATGGTCTTATATTAAGAAAAAAATATTTAAGATAAATGTTCTTGATTTTAGAAGTTGGTCTAATTTTCCAGTGTATTTACATGACAAAGGCCTATATCCAGCACTGCCAGGAATTTGTTAGTTATTTCGTTTGTGTGGAACGTAACTCTCTAAAGAAACATATGTTCTCTGTTCTTCATATTACTTTGTGTCAATTGTGAAATTTATGAATTGTGAAATTTCAAATTAAAATGGACTCGACTCTGACGATGAACTGATTGTTTTGGTGGCGGCATATATTGCTGCAAAAAGGCGATAAGGCGCAAGCATAGGGCAATATTGGGCAAAATGTAACAGCGGCATGCTGTTATCAGCACAATTGATCCACAATATGATGCGAGTATGGCCAAGGGAATATGGTGGCACGGTTGAAATTGAAAGCCCAGCAGATACTGATGCTGAAGCCTTTCGTGGTCGGGTACAGGACCCCAAATTTAAAAGAAACAATGTAAAAGATTATGTGAACTCTGCAGCCGGGTCAGTACTTTGGCAAAATCATTCTGCTGGTGTGCGCCAATAATAAACAAGGGACTCCGCCCCTGCTCGCTTCGCTCGCGGTGCTAAAGTCGCGCACACGAGACTGTCGGAGACCCCGTACTTAGTATGAAAAAATATTTTGTTTAATTGACTGTAGGATACCCATAACCAAGCACTTAGATGCTGTTCAGGTGTTTGCCAAATATTAGATGCGCCTGCAGTGTTCTGTATTAAATTTTCGACTAATTGTTCCAATGATGGCTATATGATACAGTTTTTCGATTTGAACAAACTTAGTTCAATATATATAAGACTAGCTCCGAAGCATAAGCTGTCATTAAACCCGTTACTTAAAAATTAAGTAAAAGGGTATATTGTATTCGTGCAAATGTGCGTAACAGGCAGAAGGAAGCGTGGCAGGCCCTATAAAGTATACATATTCTTGATCAGCATCAACAGCCGAGTCGATATAGCCATGTCCGTCTGTCCGTCCGTGTGAGCGCCTAGATCTCAGAGACTATAAGGGACAGAGCAACCAAATTTGGTACACAGACTTCTATAAACCCCACGCAGATCAAGTTTGTTCTAAATTTTTGATCGGACCACTATATCATATTGCTGCCATATGAACGATCGGTCGAAAATCAAGTTGTAGTATGAAAAACTTTTTGTTTTCCGAGATATCTCAACCAATTTGACAGGATATGTATTTAAGTTGGTTTTATACATACTGACCAAAATTGATTCAAATCGGTCGACTATAAACCCCACGCAGATCGAGTTTGTTCTAAATTTTCGATCGGACAGCTATCTGAGATATCTCTACCAATCTGATAGAATATGCATTATTGTTGGTCTTGTACATCTTAACTAAAATTGGTTCAAATCGGTCCACTATATCATATAGCTGCCATATGAACGATCAGACGAAAATAAAGTTTTAGTATGAAAAACTTTTTTGTTTTCTGAGATATCTCTACCAATCTGATAGAATATGCATTATTGTTGGTCTTGTACATCTTAACTAAAATTGGTTCAAATCGGTCCACTATATCATATAGCTGCCATAGAACCGATTTGTCGAATATCAAATCTTGATATGAAAAACTTTTTTGTTTTCTGAGATATCTCAACCAATCTGACAGAATATACATTCAAGTTGGTCTTTTACATCCTTACCAAAATTGGTTCAAATCGGTCCACTATATCATATAGCTGCCATAGGAACGATCGGTCGATAATTAAGTTTTAGTATGAAAAACTTTCATGTTTATTACCATATCTCAGCCAATCTGACAGAATATGCATATAAGTTGGTTTTATAAATCCTGATCAAAATTGGTTAAGATCGGTCTACTATATCATATATCTGCCATAGAAAGAATTGGTCGATAATTAAAGATTAGGGTGAAAATTAATGTTGTTTCTGGAGAGTTTTTTATTTGTAATGGTCTCCACGTTGTGTTCCCTGGGAAACGATTTTCTGAAACCGGAATATGTATATATAATATGGCAGCTATATGATATAGTGGTCCGATTGAAAATTTAAAACGAACTTGATCTGCGTGGGGTTTATAGAAGTCTGTGTACCAAATTTGGTTGCTCTACCCCTTATAGTCTCTGAGATCTAGGCGCTCACACAGACGGACAGACGGACGGACGGACAGACGGACATGGCTATATCGACTCGGCTGTTGATGCTGATCAAGAATATATATACTTTATAAGGGTCTGCCACGCCTCCTTCTGCCTGTTACGCACATTTGCACGAATACAATATACCCTTTTACTTAATTTTTAAGTAACGGGTATAAAAAGTTGACGCGGCATTGAATTGAACCCGCGACCCGATGACAAAAGAAGAATGCAAAGTATGGAGTCTCTACACTTTGAGCCACCATACCATTTGCTGATACCTGATATATTGCAATATTATTTATTGTAGTACTCTTATTGAAAAATGAATTACAAAATTTATATTAAAATCAAATGCTAATATTTATGTCAAAATAACCATTAATAAAACATGGCAATTTATTAAAATATAAATAAAAAACCATCTGCTCAAGGCAGGATTTGAGCCTGCGACCTGCGCGATAGTATAAAATCAGTCACACTCAGTACGCTACGCCACAGGAGCCATGTTCATTTGCCAAATTTCAGTTTTGTTAATTTATGATTAATGCCATTTATTTATGATTATTGCCAACCCTCACACAATTAAACAACTTAACTTATTATTTTAATATCTTCGCTATTTAAACAAACTTGATCTGCTTGATATTCTATAACAAGTTAGTCAGTTACTATCGTCTAGGATTTTTGGTATTTTTCTCAAAACGCGTGGCCTAATGCTAAGATTAAATTGGCACACTACGGCACCGCATTCTGTGGCAGTTTCCGTCAGCTTGTTACACCATTAAAAGTGTTTACATTGGTGGCGCATAAATTGTGCCTCACAGCGCTGTGGCTTGCGCATAAAAACAGCTCTGTGCCCCAATGTAAACCTAGCATAACACTGCAATCTCTCTCACTGCCATTGAACTGTCACTCTCTTAGTGACTTGAACTTCCGGCACTTTAGCATATTTAAGCTCGGCTGTAACCTCAGAAATTCTTTTCCGACCCGAGCTGTGCAAAAATCATTGTTTTTATAACTATGTAAAATTATTTAATATTGGAATTAATTTCCAAAGCGTTCTACAGACAACTGGTCTGGAAACGGCCAGATCTGTATCCCTTCCGACATCCAACACCTAAAAATCTAAGTATTATTCCCAGTTGCAATATTGGTGGAATCGAAGTCTTGGGGATATCTGCTTCTATTATGTTGAAAATCATAACAAAAGTGTCCTTCGTCACTCGATAGTTGTACCAGAAGCTAGCAATAAGAATGTAATTTATTTAATTGCACTAATGTTTGAATATTTGAATATGCTTACGCTTCATCCGAGACCGAAAGTGGATTGGATGCATTTCTGAGATGGTACTCAACTTAAGTCAAATGAATTTAATGCGTTTTTAACCGAATTAGGTATTAGACATGTCTATACAGCATTATACTCTCCGCAAAGTAATGATGTTGAACGAGTTAATCGTTCGTTACTAGCTGCTGTAACGGCTGCAGGAAATAAGACCCCAATGAAATAAGGCCCCAAAAGAGGAAATGAAATAAGACCCCAATATTGGGGTGTGAATAAATAAATAAATCAATCTTGTATTTAAAGATTGTATGAATTTGAGACACTGTTTGGAATGCTCTTGTGTGAGCTTGTCTTAAAGTTCATTTATTGCCTTTACTATATTATTATATTGTTTTATTAATGTATATGAATATGGTATATTAGTGTTTTGACTATAATATGTAGGTGTGTCTTTATTAACGCATTTATATGACTTATCAAACTGATCTTTGAAGTCATTAATGTTTTTTACTAATATATTCCATTCCATAACATTTTATGTCATACATGGATCCAATAATGTTGTCGTTCGATACATTAATATCTGGATACCATGTACTTTGTAATTGTACCTTTTGTTGGGTGATTTCTTATCATTGTTGATATTTTAACGATTGGTATTGTCATTAATACAATTGCTTTTTCTCTGTGTTCTTGTTTAAATCCTGTTTAGGTCGTTGTGTCTGTCTATCAGAGGTGTTCTGATTTTGATTGCAAAAATAAAAGAAGAAGAAAATCAATTGAGTGCGCAAAATGTAAGTAAATTGTAAAATTGTTATTTGTGTATTTAAAAATGTATTTATAGGGGAAACCATCGAACTCCGGAGCAAGAAGGCATCATGGTTGCGTTCATGGAGAAGCACCCGGACATCGCAAAGGGCTACACAAAAGGCGACCGGGTGATGGTCAATAAGGCGTGGGATGACCTGCAAGTTGCACTTAACAGTCTTTATTTTGATACTTATCGGTTAACATTCAAAATTAATACTAAATATTACTATTATCTTCGAGATATATATGTGAGGATAGGAGGTATGTACTTAGGATAGGAGGCATGAGGAGATATGCAACGAGAAATACTTATATTACTTATCTGTTTTCCACCATATCGTAGGGGCCAGTTTCCAATGTGCGAAGAGAAATCCGGCTCGAAGGACCAATGTTTCGTCGGGGGGCGGAAGAACCAAATTTAATAAAAGAAATAAAAACGCGGGAGTTTAAACTTTAACAATTTCACACTTTACGTCAGTCGTCGTTCACTTCAATATTTGCAATGACTTGTAATTTCTAAACCTTACAACTAAGATGGGTGGGCAGTCGAAAACTTCTTGAGAGTTATCGCCTTATTGGAATTTGTGAAATGGAACACAAAAGGAGTAATACAAGGTTTGGGTCACTGTTTCGCGACCTAAACACAATTAAAACATTGAAACTCAGAGGTGTTCTACAAACCTCTAGCAACCCAAAAGCAATTGTCGGTGTTCCTGAAACCGTTTTTGGCTGCTTTCAAATCTCTCAACATTTCTGATTACATTTGATAAAATATCAGCTCCTGTTGAATTAAGTGTAAAAATCAATGATGGCAAAAGCAAAAATAAAGATTAAATTAAGTATTTTACTAAAAACTAATTTTTTTTAAGATTTGCAAAGATTGGAGACAGAATATCCGCGGAAAGATCGCAAAAAATAAGAGGGAGACGAGAGCCACTGGTGGCGGCCCATTCAATATGGAGCCCTTCTCTGCCAATGAGGAAGCTGCAGCACTTGTGGCACGGCTCTATGCGATGGTGGATGGTGTTCCGTAATCCCACCCCTGCGGATTAAGCAAACCACCGCAAGAGGATCCGGACACCATTGTTAAGATAAAAAAGAAATCAAGCTAAGTCAAATTAAAGGTGTATGTATTTTAGATATTGATTCATACGGGACGTCAAAAAAACGTAGGGTAGACAGCGCTGAGGGTGTCTCAACTAATGCGGGTGACGCAAGAAAAATTAAAACACCTCATGTGGAGAGTGCTGTCGGTGCCAACGTTAGTGGGCAAATTGCGGAGCAGAACATGTTATTCAAGGCCATCTTGCAAAGATTGGAGGCAGAATATCCGCGGAAAGATCGCAAAAAATAAGAGGGAGACGAGAGCCACTGGTGGCGGCCCATTCAATATGGAGCCCTTCACTGCCAATGAGGAAGCTGCAGCACTTGTGGCAGGGCTCTATGCGATGGTGGATGGTGTTCCGTAATCCCACCCCTGCGGATTAAGCAAACCACCGCAAGAGGATCTGAACACCATTGTTAAGATAAAAAAGAAATCAAGCTAAGTCAAATTAAAGGTGTATGTATTTTAGATATTGATTCATACGGGACGTCAAAAAAACGTAGGGTAGACAGCGCTGAGGGTGTCTCAACTAATGCGGGTGACGCAAGAAAAATTAAAACACCTCATGTGGAGAGTGCTGTCGGTGCCAACGTTAGTGGGCAAATTGCGGAGCAGAACATGTTATTCAAGGCCATGGTTGACGAGCTACGGGAAGTGAAGACGCAATCAAAGGCTGCCACCGAGTCTGTCCTAGCTGTGGGCAATCGGCTTTGCGATCTCATGGAGCAACAGCTTGAAGAGCGTAAAAAATTAACTGCTCTTTTGGATCGTTTTGTATCCAAAGTGGAATAAAAATTTATATCAAACTAACAGTCTTTTATTCAAAATTTTAAGGCACACAGACAAAATTAAGTGACAAAAATTATAAATTGGAGGTAATTTCGTCACGAATTCTCGATTGATTTCCCAAAATTAAATTAACTCCAACGTCAGCATCTTCATTTTGAAATGAATGGTTATTTTGAGCACTTTGATCGTCAAGCGGAAAACCTGGTTCATTGCGAGTACGGCAAATATTGTGAAGAGCGCAGCAAACATTTATATGTTTGGCCACCTTAGTGGGATGGTATAAAAGGCATCCTTGAATGGACCTAAATCGACTGTTCACTACCCCAATTGTCCGTTCAACCACATTGCGAGCAGATGAATGGCGGAGATTAAATGTATGCTGTGGAGATCTAGCTGTGGGGCTTCTGTACGGAGTCATTAAAAACGGCTCCAATGGCTAACCGGAGTCCCCGAGTAGCCAAGAGTTTTCATCACCGTCATCCCATTTCCGTTGCAAAAAATCTTTTGCTTCTCTCAAATTCCAGACAAAGGAGTCGTGAGAAGCCCCAGGCTTTGTTGAGTCAACGTAAATGACCCGCAAATCATAATCACAAATCTAGAAAATAAGCACACACGAGTTTGATTTTCATCTTAACTGAAAATCTATCCATACTCACTATCATTACATATAAACTAAAATAGCCTTTGCGGTTCAAGGACTGATTTTCATCTCCAGGCGGCTTCATTATTTTAACATGCGTTCCATTAATGTAACCAATGATGTTTTGAGGCCTTAATTTGGTCAACTTGTTTGTCAAATTAAATGAACCGAGGACACAGCTGGCATTTAATATTGGAATTAATTTCCAAAGCGTTTTACAGACAACTGGTCTGGAAACAGCCAGATCTGAATCCTTTTCGATCACCCTTTGAAATGATCCAAAACCTAAAAATCTAATATAGGTGGAATCGAAATCGAAATCTTAACAAAAGTGTCCTTCGTCACTCGATAGTTGTACCAGAAGCTACCCTCTGGAACTAAAATTCCTCGCCATGACTTTCTCCCCGATGTTGTTGTCATTTTGTTGTAATTTTTGTTAGTGTTCTGACAGCGTCAACTGGCCGCTGCTCGGACGAACTATAGTTTGTATGTATGTGTTCGTTTCTTTGCTTCCCCTCCTTGCCGAACGTCACGACGTAGTCTAGCGTTCATATTTGCGTTCAGCACTGACGCCGATAGAATTTGTGCTGCTGGACCCGAAGTCGTCGTGACAGGCGCTTGTGTCAAAAAAAATAGACAACGAAAAATAAATAACAGGAGAGCGTTCAACAAATTAAAAATCGAATAAGGTAAGTTATGAAATTTTAACAAAGTCAAACCATGTCGTTTGTGCTTATAAATACATGTGTACATAAGAAAACATAAAATTGTGCAAGTTGCTGCAAAGCAAACTGTGCAGCAACAACTGCAATTGAATGTCCGTATATACACATGTATTTGCAAAAATAGCTGCGGCCAAAAAAATAGTGCGTGATTCAATTAATGGGCTAAGACAGTGCTATGAGACTTTCTATGAACAATGTTAATAAAGTTTCTCTCTCTATAATATTTTATTTAGAATGATGGAATAAAATGATGGTGTTGGACGGCTCCAACCAAGTCTGCTATCGATGAATTTTGAGACAAATAGTAAGTATTAAGTATTATATTTCATTTTTATGAAATGAGAACTAATGTGTTATTATTCTACAGGCTCCTGCAAGGGTATATCCCAATCAGCCCTCCCCTACCGACGCACAGTGCCGTTAGGGCTGAAGCTGTACGCTGAGGAAGTCAAGGATCAGATCAAGAAGCTGGGAAAGAATGGTCGGCATTAACCTGCGTGATTCGCACGGTGTGACCCAGGTGCATTTTGTTAATGGCAACCAAAAATCGGTGGGTTTCAAGTTCGACCTTCCCGAGGACCTGTACCACATGATCAAAAAGGCTGTGGCTATCCGCAAGAATTCAGAGCGCAGCCGCAAGGTTAAGGCCGGCAAATTCCGTTTGATTCTGGTCGAGAATTCACCGTCTGGCCCTCTACTGCAAAACAGAGACTACAGACCACAAACAGACGACAGAAGCAACAAGGATGGGCACCCAAACTTCTAACACAAACACCTAAGCGCGAGAATGTTCACACAAAACAAATACAACACACTTTAAAATTGTCAAAAAAAAAATAAATAAAAACATTAAAACATAAAAAAAGTAAAAAAAATACTTGGAAATTTTTCTGGGAAATTTTGTACAGAAATCGATGAGGAATCCTCGAGGAATTTCCTCAAAAAATCATGGGGGAATCCTCGGGGAATTTCCTGGGCAAATCCTGGGGCAATCTATGGTGAAAATGGCGAATAAACCATCGAGGAATCGTCGAGGTATTTCGGCAGAGTTCCGCACGGATTCCACGACGATTTATGGCAGGGAAACATCAACGAATGCCTTTTCCTCGACTGTAGGAAATCGCAATGTTAAATTCCTCAGCGTTTTCATACAACTTCCTCAACGATTCCTCGAGGAAATGACTCTTTCCTCAAGGAATCCCCGACTTTTCCTTGACGATTGGAACTGGCGGGTAGCAATAAGGATGTAATTTATTTATTTGCACTAATGTTTGAATATTTGAATATGCTTACGCTCCATCCGAGAGCGAAAGTGATTGGATGCATTTCTGAGATGTCTACGCTTAACTTTTTGCAGAGCTAACGTTCTTTTTCTATTTATTTCTAATGCAATAATTGCTAAGGCGGGCATATTGGAAAACAAGTGTTGCCATTGCATTGCAAATACTCCTGCAAATAAATTTAATCAATATGAGTTTAAAACCAACTTAATTAATTTTTTTTCTTGCTGGAAGAATGCGAATTATTATTAATTTAGTGCAAAACAATAATATTTTGAGATAGAACATTTTTTATTTTTCTTAATGGTGATGCAACCCTGTCGGCACAATAACAATCGTTTTTTTGTCATTCACCGGTTTATTGCAGCCGATTGCCGTCAGTCCTAAAATTTGTCCTAAAAATAAAATCTCTAGTATTTCATGAACACCGACATTTCGATTGGTTGTTTTCAAAAGCAATTGTCAGTAAAAACTCTAGAGGTTTGTGGAGCACATCTGATTACGAAGTCTAATAAAACAGTTTTGTGATGTTGCTATGGTATTTATTATGTAGATACCATGCTGAAGTTCTTGATTTGGAATCAATACACTGCCTTCTTTCGAAATAAGTTGAATTTGTCTAATGACTTGTGATCTTGCTGGCAGAAGTATTGAATTATTGCCAGAACTATATGTTACATAAAAAACGTCTACACGAGGTAAAAGTCTAGTGACGAAAGCTTATTCTAGCCCCAAAATTTCTGATATCCAATTTTGTGACGAAATTTATTACATTAAGGCCCGTTTTCTCACGTTGCCTACAACATTACAATCTAGTTAAACTAGCTGATAAAAGCAATTTGATTTTCTTGTCAAAAATTTAGTTGAAGGCAGGTTATAAATTAAAGGGCGGTTCATCCACCCTTTAAATGCTAAACACTCGCCTACTCAGATTATTTCAGTGTTGCTAATGGCAACGCTAAACGGAGTTAAAATTACTGCATACTTTTAGGCGTATGAGATTCTTAAAAAACTTAAACTGCATTAATTACCGTTATATGTACTTGGTAATGATGATATTAAGAACAATAATAGATAATAATAATGCAAAACGTTATTTACCAAGAAGAGAGTCCAACCTTAAAAACTGTGGGTTTGATGTATTTCTTTTGTGATTTGCGGTGGCGGTCGGTGCCGTGGCAAAAATTTTAAACGCTCTTGATCTGCTACTCACTCGTCGAAGTCTGTGTGTCAAATTTGGTTGCTCTAGCTCTTACAGTCTCTAAGAACTAGACACAATTCGGATTAAAATTTATAGATTTCAAATTTGCCACCAACATTTATTGAAAAGTGCTGCCCATTTGTAAACAGTGTGACCCATTTTGGGGCACAGGGATGCCACATTGTCAGGTATTCCAATTGTCATCTTAAAACCAAGATGAGAAAACGAAAAAAGAAAAAGCCTGCTTTTAGGGTAAAGGGCCCTTTTAGTACAGTAGGCTTTGAAAGTAAGATGAGAAAACGGCCCTAAGGCCCGTTTTCTCACGTTGCCTACAACAATACAATCTAGT
>JAWNLU010000621.1:0-52399 GCA_035042165.1 Drosophila kuntzei | reverse complement strand
AGGCCTCTCTCCAGCATGCCCGGAACTAAAAATTCCTGATTTGTTTTAAATTATTTCATTTTATTTATTGAGAAAATATTTTCATTTCTGTCAACTCAAACAATAACAAACGAAGAGTGCAGAACGATAAACATTTGTCATCTCTCTCGCTAGCGAGAGAGATGACAAATGTTTATCGTTCTGCACTCTTCGTTTGTTATTGTTTGAGTTGACAGAAATGAAAATATTTTCTCAATAAATAAAATGAAATAATTTAAAACAAATCAGGAATTTTTAGTTCCGGGCATGCTGGAGAGAGGCCTTTAAAATAATAAAAGCATATTTTTTCATTGTTTTACGAATTTTTTTTTTCATATAGAAAAAAATTCGTAAAAAGAAAACAATGAAAAGAATATGCTTTTTATTATTTTAAAGGCCTCTCTCCAGCATGCCCGGAACTAAAAATTCCTGATTTGTTTTAAATTATTTCATTTTATTTATTGAGAAAATATTTTCATTTCTGTCAACTCAAACAATAACAAACGAAGAGTGCAGAACGATAAACATTTGTCATCTCTCTCGCTAGAGAGAGATGACAAATGTTTATCGTTCTGCACTCTTCGTTTGTTATTGTTTGAGCTGACATGAAATGAAAATATTTCAATCTACAATGAAATTCAAAAGGAATCAGAATTTTTAGTTCTGCAGAGAGGCTTTAAAATACAGCATATTTTTTCATTGTTTTCTTTTACGAATTATTTTTTTTCTATAGAAAAAAAAATTCGTAAAAAGAAAACAATGAAAAGAATATGCTTTTTATTATTTTAAAGGCCTCTCTCCAGCACGCCCGGAACTAAAAATTCCTGACTTGCAAACTTCATCGAAAAACGTTGTGTAGCGTATGTTTTGTTCGTTGTCTTCTTCTTTTCGAATAATCTCGTAAAAAGAAAACAATGAAAACATTGTTTTATTATAAATGAATATATTATAATTTGTTTTTAATTATTGCGTTTCATTTATTGTGAAAATATTTTAATTTCTGTCAGCTGAAACAATATCAAACGAAGAGTGCAGAACGCAAAACGTTTGTCGTCTCTTTCTAGCGAGAGAGCGAGTTGAAAACGTATTGGACCCTCACAACAACGGACGAAGTCACCTTATTATAAATTCATCTTGGTATGGACTCTAAGAAACTGGTTTCACGAAGAAAAAAAGTGGCGGCAACTGTAAAAACAACGATATTGATATCATCGTCAGATAAAAATATCGCCAAAGAAAATATCATCTTAAAAAAATCTATCGATATATCAACATTAAATCAACAACCCTATTACCAGTTTCATTTCAGACATCGCATACGGCTGAGCTACAAAGCAATCGCGAGTACCCGTACTTCTCTATATTTATTTTTTTTTGTTGCTTTTCTACAGTACATATAAGTACATACAAGTCGAAACGTATACCCATTTCTTGTAATTGTTGCAGTGTTAATTAAAATCTTAATGCGCGAATGTGTAATTGATAATAAATAGCGCCCCGTCCTCCACACAGGTCCTAAAATTTTGTATCGTAAACTCGAATTTAGTGCGACTTTCCGTAAATTTTTAAAGGGTGATACAACACAATGTGGAGTCCCACACATTGCAGTGTAACTGGTAAGTGCAAGTGCTTCTCACTAAAATATAATGTGTAAGAAAGATACAGAAAATTTAACTTGTATGTGTGTGTACGTCTGAGATTCTCCCAAAAGTATATGTGCATAAAAAATTGTCATGCAGTTAAAACCCACAGCCAATTGGGCAAAGTTAATACTGTTAATTGCTTAATTTTCGTCTCATATATATTATATGTATTTGTTGTTGTAAACGTTTTTTACGGTTAAGCAGCAATAAGAACAACAACACTATTGTGCACACATTGGGACCTATGTACTTACACATACAAAATAAAAGATTTTGTTTGTGTGGTGAAAACCATTGTACCCTATGCAACATCTTGTTTAAAATTTCACTTTTTTGCTTCTG
Organism: Drosophila kuntzei; assembly: GCA_035042165.1. NCBI lineage: Eukaryota > Metazoa > Arthropoda > Insecta > Diptera > Drosophilidae > Drosophila > Drosophila kuntzei. The sequence continues at coordinate 50,396 of JAWNLU010000621.1, read as the reverse complement.
ACGCGACAACGTCACTGATGTTAATTCGAACGCAAGGCACTCGACAGCGACTTCGTCGTCACTGCTAGTACGCTCTGCTGCTTTTGTTGCTGTAAGTTTTCCCGGTTTTCTCTTTTTGTTGTTGGCCCATTTGGAATTTATTTTATACAAATGTACACGCATTATCAGTGATTTACGTTGATAAGATAATGTTTTCATTTGCCATTTTCATTTCTCGTGCGATAATAATGTAAGGCGGTGCTTACTCATCGCGTGCTTAAAAATAGCAACAGCAATTTAAACTCGCAATTCTAGCTACACATTCACACATTCTGCACCCATTCTTTACTGTTGTGTGATTGATTTCTTCAATATTCGCTTTTATACTAAACATGCATGAATAGCCCTGCAGTCTCATTCAGGCCTGCCGCAGGCATGAAAGCAGAGGTGATTTGGCAAGGCATGCTCACCCAATTGCCAACACGGGCTTTAGACACATTAATTTAACACAGGCATGTTGTTCTTGGACGGCATGCCTAATATTTCTCAGGCCCAAGGCAGAGCTGATTTCTCAGCTATATAAATAGCTCTCAGGTTTAAGTTTTGGTTTGTTTTCATAGATTAAATAAACGAATGATTTAGCCGATTCCCAAGCAAAAATTATTAATTTAATTGATTTATTATAATATTTTATTTTATTTTCTTAATTATTTATTCCAGTTGTTATTTATTACTAGTTGTTTTTGATTCGGATCCGGACATCTCAGTAATTTGAATGGTTTCTGAATTTGTACATATATACAGCCATGCTCATACAATTGGCACAAACAATTTTTTTCTTTCTATTCGTCTATTTCTCAAAATGTTTATCACTTTCTTTTACAATGATACATGCAACTGTTTATTATGTTTATGCACTTTATCCTTCACCGTTATTTGTTCCGTTATCCTTATTGAATTTAGTTTTTTTGACTATCGTGAGTTTTAGGTGCTCACAGAATTGGCACAAAAATTTTGAGATGTAGTTTTTTTCGTAAAGGGCACGTGTTTTTGAACTTTCTTTCTACATATTGTTATATTTAATCATAGCCGGCTTGTTCATGAAACTTGTAGCTTGAAAGTATTCAAGTAACTTTGCTGAAGCAAGTTTACTAAAAAAACAATACCTTGGAATTTAGAGACCGAACAAAAATGTTCAATTTCCTTAAACTTTAAAAAAAAGGTTGTATGAAACCATTGTTGTAACTCAAAAAAGTAATGATGCAGTTCGATTCCAAGGACCCGAAATATTGCACAGTGTAATAAATAAAATTAATTAAAGAGGAATTGATGCAAAGCGTTATTTGCATTCCTCGCAGCAGCAGCCTATGTGCAACGCAAAACTTATTTGCTTAATAAATTTATTATTGATTATCATTACATCATGGATTAAAACAGTAATGGGTACCGTAAACTAAAATTAAGTTTTAGAAAATTTGTACGATGCAAAATTACAATTTTTTTTTTTGAAATTTGCTTTTATATACTAATAAATTTAGTTTTTATTATAAACATTGAATGCCAAAACTAAAAATGCAGTTGCTTTTATAAATAAATTATAATTAAGAAGAATTTCATCACCACTACTTTTCACAATGATAATTTAAAAGTAATTTTAATGTTTATTAGCATAATTTTTAGCAATAGTGATTTAAGATAGTGATTAGAAAAATAAAATGAATAATTGTCATATTTGAAATCAAAACTTAAATTAAAATAATTTATATGAAGAAGTATTAAATGATGTTTATAACTTCAAAATGCTCTTTTAATTATTATTATAGTGAGAAGAAAAAAGACAATTAAGAATGACCCGATGACAAATAACTGGCTGGCGAAAATATGGCTTTTTCGAACGTTTTTTAACGACATATGTACATATCTCCGCCAGTATAAACCGACATCTCCACCGCCGATTTATTACACTGTGCAAGTCGGAAAAAAAGACATGACCAAACTCAACGGTTCCCCGCTATTTCAGGTCCTAGGAATCGAACTGCATCATTACTTTTTTGAGTTACAACGATGGTTTCATACAAAATTTTTTTTTAAGTTTAAGGAAATTGTTTGGTTTCTATCTTCCATGGTACGGTTTTTTTTGGTAAACTTTCTTCAGCAAAGTTACTTGGAATCTTTAAAGCAACAAGTTTTATGAACAAGCCAAGCTTCTAAAATGGAGTTTTGAGGCTCTTTGAGGTCACTTTATATACTTGACCTATACTTTTTCGGTTAAGATCTAAATTTAATTTTTGTTGACACATCTAAGTGTATGAGAAAGGCAATGAGCAAAGCCAACCGTTTCTCTTAGGGAGAGTAAGGAAAAAGACGGATTCCCAAGCAGACTCAATTCGATATGTCAGAAGCAAAACTCGCAATAAGCAGCCACAAATGCATACAAAACAAAAAATTATTGAAATTATTGCCTGAATATACTCGTTACTTAAGGTGACTTCTCATTAAAATCATAAGTGGTTGACAAAAAATTACCCATATATAAATTTATCTGTTTTGATATGTGTACGTTTTTTGTGAGTATTTTGCGTGCTACTCAAAGCACTTTCATACCAATAATGTGGGAGTATGAAACTGGTGAGGCATCCAATACGGACCCATTGTATTCAATATGTTTATCTTTCGGTTGAATACCAGTGAGAAATCAGCGCTTAGTTTCAGTGTATGAATGGTGCAAAATACCTGAACTGATTACCCTCACTTTCTGCATCTCTCTCAATGCTTTGTTTGCGTATGTGTGTACATAGGTATGTAGGATTGAGATAGCCATGACACACATGTCCCACACAAGAAATTCAACAAATTTTGTCACTTCAAAGCAAGAGCAAGGTGAATATATAATATGGTGACATGTTCACCGCATCCGTCCTCTTTTCAACCCGACAGTATGAAAGCAAACTTCGATGAATAAGGTTGTGTGATGCATCATATTTTTCTTTTCGAATTAAATTGTAACGTATAAAAGGAAATATCTTAAAGTTAGGGTGTCTCTAACTCTTCTAGTCTCTGAGATCTATGAAGGTGTTTATACAGACAGATAGTAAGGGCTATACCGACAATAGACTGTTAATGTTGATTAAAAAAAATGTATACAGACATTTCCACAAAAGTGTCAACCGCAGCCAAAATCTAAAAAATTATCATAAACTCACATCTTGTGAAATTTTCGTGCAGAAACATTTTCAAGTCACTTATTTAAGCAATTCAAACCTGAATTTATTCAGTAGTATGAGCTTACCGACTGCATCTTTGAATTAATTCAGTTTTTCTGAATTTTTGTCTGTTTTCTTAAATATTGACTCCCAAAATGGAGTGTATATATTATAATGATTATTTGATGAAACAAAAAACATAAAAAGTATGCTGGAACACAATTTCGCGACAATAATTAAAATTAATTTAAAAAAAACTATAATAATTTTAAGTCAAATAAAAAATATTATTATGAAATATCAATACATAACATTTTAAAATTAAACATTGAAAACAAACAATTGCCCAAAATCAACATTAGCACCAATCATAGTGCTAATTAAGAGCTTTAAGTTTCGCCCTTTGTCAAAATATGGCATGTTTTATTTTTTTAATTTGAATACGTACGAATGTCGCATTCGACATTAGAGAATTGCTCATATACACAATTCTGCTGCGCCTCCTTTTGCCTATTATGCAATTGGTTTTTGTTTGACAAATTTTATAGACCCTTTGTACTTTTTAAGTACAGGGTTCAGAAATGCTCGTCAGTATGTATTTATGAACAGATGATAAACATTGAAAAGAAAAGACACCCACACTCATTCACACACAAGCACGCACTTTTAGATAAGTACGAGTACAAATAGTATATAGATACATACACTAGTTGGCATAAGTATTTTGACGAAATAAAAGTCGCTTCAGAAAAATATTTTTCTTAAGTTCCCTTAGAAGCCCTCGGTCTTAAGTGGGCGTGTTTTTGCTTTTAAATCTTATTAATTTGATAGTGCACAGTTTGAAGCAACACATTAAACTCTTTTGCAATGTCTTTTACTGCTACTTGACCAAACTCAACTCTGCCGTTTTACCCATAGTTTATAGCACATTTAAATCAATTTGAATTTTTTTTATCAACGTTTGAACTTAAATACAAAAATTGTTTGGCTTTAACGTGCTCAAAAGTGCAAACATATGTACTGAAAATAGATTCTTTCTTTTGCGCATCATTTTCGCACCGTTATATAACGATACTAAGCTAAGCTAGGTTCAAAAGTCAGAATAAGGTTTCGTCAAAATTCTTATGCCGACTAGTGTATATACATAATTGACGGGAAATTTGCTCTCGCATTGTTTGGCCTTTAGCGTCTGCTTTTCTACCTTGAACTTGAACAGTTCTTAGCTGCTAGTCGAAGCTATCTGAGCTACACATATACACATGTATGTGCATATGTATGTTTGTATTAGAGGGCTGCATGAATACCGAAAAAACTAGTTTCAAATCAATTCATCTCAAAATGAATTGAGTGTAATAAAGTTTGAAGTCAAAAATATTTGAGTGAGTATTGTGTGTTCGTGTGGATCTCAGTAGCACAACATTCAAACGTAAGGTAATGAATTGAATGAGTGAGAGTGGTCTGGTAGTTTTGAATCAATTCGAATGAGTACAACTTTATTCGTTTGTGTATATTGCACAGCCTGCTTACTGTTACCGTTTTGCTGTGCGTTAAAATATGAGAAATAAAATACGTAGAGCAATGTTTAGTTTTTGTTTTTACATTGTAAATATATTTATTTTTAAAATATTATTTTATATTAGAATGTAAAAACATTATTTTATTTATGTTGTCTGGATTACTTGCTATTACACAACGTTTTTCGGTGATTAAATTTCTGGCATCAGAAAAAACTCGCTCCGATGATGCGCTACTTGCCGGTATGCAAAATATTTTGCAGCTGGTTTTATATAGCAGGGGGAAGAAATGTTTATGAATATTCCACCAAGATAAACAATCAAAATTGGCCTCATATTTCACATTTAGGTTGCAGTATCCTTGAATTTCCCGCTCTGCATGGTCCGTGTTGTTGTTTAATTCCATCTCTTCTATAAATTCTGCGAACTCATCATCTTCAGAAGGCAATGCATTCACATTGCTTTCTTCATGAAATGAAGCCATGATTTGTTTGCAATGGTATAATATTTGTTCCTTTTCTTCTTGTGAAAAATTAATTAGTTTTTTTGTAGGTGGAAAAAGAAAGAGGGCTATTTTGTGGTATTTTTGAATGTTTGGTTCTATTACTGTTGAAATGTAGCTAAGGAGTGAGATTTTAAGTGATTCGATAACTTTGGTGTCACTAAAATTACTTGAGCAGGCTTTTTTCAATTTTTGTATGTTCGGAATGGTAAGGTGGATTGTTGGATACTTGCTTGCTTCCAGTTTTTTGGATACGCTCTCGAAAACTTCTAACAGACGTACTATAGATGTTAATTGAGTGATAGCTATGCCTTCAATTCTGGCTAGTTGATTTTTTTCTTTTAATATATCGGTAATATCAAGCCAGTTGCTTTCAATCGATTTAATCAAATAGTATACCGTGTTCCAACGAGTAGGGCAAAAGCTCTTTAAAGTCAAACCTAAAGATGAGTTAGATCCAGATTTTTTGAAATATTTGACCAACTTGCTGCAAATTCCAACGATTTCGATCATCTCAGGAAGGTTTTTAATCGCCTTTTCAACCGTATTGTTGAGCAAGTGGTTGACGCAATGGATTTTATTCATGTCGGCGAAGGCTGAAATCATATTTGACCCACGGTCAGTTACAATTACCGGACTATCCAGATCAAGGTCACAACCGAAATTGATTAGTATATCGCGAATTTTTGATCGAATATTTAAACCTAAATAAAAAAATAAAATAAGACTTCGTTCTTTAATAGCTTAAAGGGTTAGCATACCTGTGCAGGCATTTTCCTTCATAGACTTCATGGCCATTAATCGATCAACTAGGACTCCATTCTTTATATAATGCACCGTGCACGATAAATATGAAGATTTTAAAAAGTTATCCGTCCAGATGTCGCTGGTGATTGCATAACCAAAGCACTTGTATTTCTCAATTTCTGCTTTTATCGGGCCAAAGTGAGTCTCATATATAGCCGAAATATTACGGGAAATTGTTGTTGGATGTGGTAATAATTTGTCGATGTCTACATTTGGGCCAAATGTTGCTCCGACTTTTAATATATATGCGACAAATTTTTTAAGTCCAGAGTCTTCAACGATTTTAAACGAACGACAGTTCTTAATGACCCATTCAGTCATAACAGCAACACCCTCCTGCTTCATTTCGAAATTAATGTCCACTTGAGATGCGTTTTGAGATTTGCTGCAATTTATTGTGTAGCATTTATGCTTCACAATATTTGATGTGCTGCCAGCAAATTTAAAAACGCATCTCAAGTGGACATTAATTTCGAAATGAAGCAGGAGGGTGTTGCTGTGTATATGTATATGTATATGTATATGTATATGTATATGTATATGTATATGTATATGTATATGTATATGTATATGTATATGTATATGTATATGTATATGTATATGTATATGTATATGTATATGTATATGTATATGTATATGTATATGTATATGTATATGTATATGTATATGTATATGTATATGTATATGTATATGTATATGTATATGTATATGTATATGTATATGTATATGTATATGTATATGTATATGTATATGTATATGTATATGTATATGTATATGTATATGTATATGTATATGTATATGTATATGTATATGTATATGTATATGTATATGTATATGTATATGTATATGTATATGTATATGTATATGTATATGTATATGTATATGTATATGTATATGTATATGTATATGTATATGTATATGTATATGTATATGTATATGTATATGTATATGTATATGTATATGTATATGTATATGTATATGTATATGTATATGTATATGTATATGTATATGTATATGTATATGTATATGTATATGTATATGTATATGTATATGTATATGTATATGTATATGTATATGTATATGTATATGTATATGTATATGTATATGTATATGTATATGTATATGTATATGTATATGTATATGTATATGTATATGTATATGTATATGTATATGTATATGTATATGTATATGTATATGTATATGTATATGTATATGTATATGTATATGTATATGTATATGTATATGTATATGTATATGTATATGTATATGTATATGTATATGTATATGTATATGTATATGTATATGTATATGTATATGTATATGTATATGTATATGTATATGTATATGTATATGTATATGTATATGTATATGTATATGTATATGTATATGTATATGTATATGTATATGTATATGTATATGTATATGTATATGTATATGTATATGTATATGTATATGTATATGTATATGTATATGTATATGTATATGTATATGTATATGTATATGTATATGTATATGTATATGTATATGTATATGTATATGTATATGTATATGTATATGTATATGTATATGTATATGTATATGTATATGTATATGTATATGTATATGTATATGTATATGTATATGTATATGTATATGTATATGTATATGTATATGTATATGTATATGTATATGTATATGTATATGTATATGTATATGTATATGTATATGTATATGTATATGTATATGTATATGTATATGTATATGTATATGTATATGTATATGTATATGTATATGTATATGTATATGTATATGTATATGTATATGTATATGTATATGTATATGTATATGTATATGTATATGTATATGTATATGTATATGTATATGTATATGTATATGTATATGTATATGTATATGTATATGTATATGTATACATATTTGGACATATTTCATGTGGTATTGTTGCAATGGCTAGTGCTTTACGGACGTTGGTTTTCAATCGCTAGTCGTCGGTTACCCGATGGATGCATTTATGCGAAACAGTTACGATTCATTGCTCCGACCTAGTAAGCGACTATTCCAGGCGAATAACAGAAGTGAGCGAATGAAACAGGTCTGAATTCGGATCTCAGCTCCGACTCTTGTCGCACTAATTGATTACCAGTTAACGCTACCGCCAACTGTTGACTGACTGCCAACTAAATTCATTCTTCTTCAGTAGTAGACAAGCTGCTAGTTGCCGCTCTTGTATCGGCCTTCTAATCTGATATGCACAAGTAGCAAAACCGCAAATTCTTGTAACCCTTCGCAATGGGTGTATTGCTTTAATATGAACATGCAAAGGTTAAATTGTCTTTATTTAATTTCCCCTTCCTATACGAAAGATGAATTTGAATTTTTTCCATTTTCCAAAAAGCATTGCATGGAAATTCAAATTAACAACTGCAGCCACAGCAAATAAAAATGTAACGTATTTTTACAGTACAAATATATATATATATATAATATATACAGTCATGGAAAAAATAATAGAAACGCAGTGTCTCTTTTTCTTAAACTTCATATTTTCAATACAGATTGTCATCGTGGGTTGAAATTTTTAATTTTTGTTTAACATAAATACAACTATCTTTAATAATTATTTATTTACCAAAACATTTAATTTTAATTAAATTTTTTTTGTTCGGCCTGGAAATAAAAATAGAAACGAAATGACTAATCCTATCCAATTTGACTATTTTCGAAAAATTGACGATGAAATATTGATAATTTTAATATTTGGTTGTCTGACCATGGTTTTTTAAACCTGCAGCACATCTAGGAGGCATAGACTCCACCAGATTTGAGCCAATTGAAGGACTTATTGATTACCACTCCTCCTGGACTCTCTTCCACAAATGATCTTTATTTTTGGGTTGAAATCCACACACCCTCCTTTTTAAATATCCCCCACAAGTGCTGAATAGGATTTAGGTCCGATGACTGAGCAGACCAGTCCATAACATCCACTTTCTTGTCAAGGAATGACTTTTTGGCCAGTTTCGACAAGTGTTTGGGATCGTTATCCTGCATAAACTCCCACTTTAACGGCATGTATGCTTGGGCATATGGTAACATAACGTCGTTAAGTATGTTGGCATAGTCCGGGGCACACATATTGCCCTGTGTCCAATATAACGGACCAACACCTGAGGCGGAAAAACATCCCCGCCTGGGCGCCTAACATGGGGCCTCCCGTCAGATCCAAACATATTTATCTTTTTTTCGTCGGACAAAGGACATTTTTCCAATTTTTTCGGATTTCATGTCTCTTGGCAAAGGAGACTCGATTCTCAACATTCTTTTTGTTTAGATAAGGATCACTCCTTGCTAAATGTGCCTTCAAATCACTCTCAATTAGCCTATTGCGTATAGTACGACTAGTAACTGATGCGTTCATGTAATTTTTAAGGTCCTTGGATGAAAGGAATGGCTCATTTTTTGATTTTCTTATAAGCCTCGTGTCAAAATTTTGCAAAGTTGCTCGATTTCTACCGCGGGTTTCGTTTTTTTCATTAAAGTGGATAACAGAAAACACTTTTTTTTCAGGCACTCCATTAGTTCTGAGATTTCCGCCATGGATTGGCCTTCTTCCCTCTGTTTTAGGATTGTTTTCCTCTTAGCACCTGTGCAATGGTCTTCACGATCCATTCTGATTGTAATATCAAAATTAAATGATTCATTTTACCACAAGTTGCTATATTAACTCTTCTGTTATACCAAATATTCAAAATAATACCTTTTATTTTAATTTTGACCAAAAATAAGAGTAAATTTCAGCAAAACATGTTAGCGTTTCTATTATTTTTTCCAACCGAAACCTGTGGTCTCCTAATGAATCTCTACGTACAGCAGAAATAGTTGGCGAAAGACGCTCAAAATGGAGATCGTTATTTAGCACTGTTATCAACCTTGCTTACATAGTTGGTTTCATGAATATTAATACAGTGCAAGCTTCGCAACAAGACTTCAAGTAATAGAGTAAAGTGCGTTTCTATTTTTTTTTCCATAACTGTACATATATAGTGAAGGCCTCAGAAATCTGCATTCGAGCTGGTTCCAAGTGGGATTCCACGAAGCAATAAATCAGAATTTTAGTGTAGCGAATTAAGCTATTTTTAAGTCAGCTCTGAAGTTTTACGAATGGCAAACGCGGGATTAATTATAAAAAGCAACTGGCGATATTAAAGCTAAGGCCCCACTTAAGTTTGGGCGTAGCGAAATGGCAAGTTTTGTTGAAATAATGAGTAAAGCACATGCAGTGATCAATTTGGGATTGTTTGCCTATTGCACATACATATCTTCAAAAAAATGGCATCAAAATGCTTTTTGTCTGTCAATCGTAAAATCAAATCGTAAATCGTAAATAGCCGTTGTTTTTTCTTATATGGAGTTTACCCCAGGCCAACGGAATTTTTCTGTGGTGGGGACTTAGCTTAAGGGTTGAAATGGCTTTATTTCAGCTTTGACAAGACTTCCGGTAACATCTCAAAATATCATAACAAGGCATCACCTTAAGTCGATAATTGCTGCAATAAAACAAATCAATGTTGCTTCATTATCTTTGCTAGTGATAGAATAGTATTTCGAAATTTTTGTTTTGCTAGCCTTTGTGACACAGTAAAAACTGCTCAAAGTTCAATATTGCTAAATTTGATGAGCTGACACGGGATTTTTCGGGCTTCGTATCCCGTGGGCCTCCAAAACAATCCACGGGCTTCCGGCCTCAAAATCGTAAACGGTTTTTTTTGCGCGGACCAGGGCCTTAGCCGAAAGACCGCAGCGCTTACTTTTTATATTGATTGATAAACATATTTCAGTTATAATTAATTGTTAATCAGGGGTGCCGCAGACATCGAAACCAACTGAAAATCTTTAAAAGATGTGTGGAGTTTTGGTAGATTTTTGAACTTTTGTTTATAAAAGCACATAAAAAAATTATTATCTTTGTCGAATAAAATACAGTGCTTCCAAAGCTTATAAATATACCCAACCAAATTCATCATATTTTGGTTTGTCACTGTATTATACGCAGATAATATTTAACAACAATATAGCGATACTGATTTACAATTTAAAAATAAAGTTACTTAAAATATTAAAAACAGTTTTGTTCAATAAAAACGAGGGGCTTAGGGTATAAAGATGGGGTAAAAATAAAAATGGTATTGAAAAATTTTTTAGCTAGCATTGAAAATAAATTTTTTTTGATTTAATTAGCATTTTAATTGAATTTTTATAAAAGTTTTTTTAAAAAATGTTAAAAATTTAAAAAACTGTTGAAAATCTAAGAAAATGTTAAGATTTAAAAAAAATATTAAATCTGAGAAAAAAGAAAAATTTTAAAAAATTTTAAATATTTTGAAATCATTTAAAAATGTAATTTTTTTTAATAATTTGAAAAAATGTAAAAAATAAAAAAAAAAAATGTTGAACATAACATTGTTCATAACATTTTTAAAACTTTTCCAACTTATTTAAAATTTTTAACATTTTGTTTAAAAGTTTAACATTTTTCGATTTCTAACGCTTTCAAAGTTTTAAAATTATTTCAAAATTTTAACTTTTTTCAAGAATCTTAACATTTTTTTAAATTTCAAAATTGTTTTTTATTTTTGACATTTTTTTAACATAGTCTTAAGATACCAAACTTCCAAATTTAATTATTCCAAAAATTCAACTATAATGCTAATTAAATTGCATTTTCACTAGAATTATTCAATGGCAAAAGAAAATTTTAATTACTTTTAATTTTCAATGCTAATTAAACAAATTTTCTCTAGCATTACTTTTTTAATGCTAGTGAAATGTCCATTTCATTAGCACTACTTTTTTCAATACTAGTGAAATGTTTATTTCATTAGCACTATTTTTTTCAATGCCACTGAAATGTTCATTTAATTAGCACTACTTTATTCTATGCTAGTGAAATGGCAAATGCATTACAAAAGTAGTTAATTGGGTCCGTCTCTGGGTATAACTATGAATATTTATCATTTATTTGTTAGAATATTGCTTTATACTTCTTAAATCGTAATCATAAGTTCCTTCCAAATGTGAACATGATGCATTTCGAAACATTGCTAAAGGTGGTGCTATTTTATTTTTCGCATCTGTACATATGTATCTTTGAGTTTATGCAGACACCTCGAGGAGCATTAGCCGCAGGGGCAGCAGTAGCAATAGTACTTATTAGACCCAGTACTTAAAAAAAGTACAGGGGTCTATTAAGTATGTTTAAAAAAAATGTGCGTAACAGGCGTAAGGAGGCGTGGCAGACCCCATAAAGTATATATATTCTTGATCAGCATCAACAGCCGAGTCGATATAGCCATGTCCGTCTGTCCGTCCGTCCGTCCGTCCGTCTGTCTGTATGAAAATCGAGATCTCAGAGACTATAAGAGCTAGAGATACCAAACTCGGTATCTAGGTTCATCTATATTGCAAGCAGATCAAGTTTGTTTTAGAATTTTGCCACGCCCCCTTGAACACCCTAAAATCCAAATTTAAAATTTCATTTCTAAATTACAAGAACAATTTGAAAGCGAGAAACTGCAGATTTTCCACAGATGAAGCGTAAATAGTCCACGATCTGTGTAGATTTCATTGCGATCGGACGGTAAATAGCGAAGATATTAAAATAATAAGTTAAGCTGTTTAATTGTGTGAGGGTTGGCAATAATCATAAATTAATAGCAGAAAAATGCTGTTAACAAAGATGCAATTTGGCAGATAATTGTTACAGAGCTCCGTGGCGTACTGTGCTAAGTCGCTGAATTCATCTAATTTTATGCTATCACGCAGGTCGAAGGTTCGAATCCTGCCTCGGCCGAATAGTTTTTTTCATTCATTAATGTTATATTGTCATGTCTTATTGATGTTAAATTGACATATACATAAACATTTGATGTTATTATACAATTTTTAATTCATTTTTCAATAAGATTGATTAACAAGCAATTTTTCTTGTTGATGAACTAGGTGATGGCTCAACGGGTTGAGTCCCCTACTTTGTAATCCTATTTTGACATTGGGTTGCGGGTTCAAATCCCGGCTGTGTCAACTCCTTTTTTAAATTCAGCTGATTTTAGCTATTTGTCGTGTTCATAATCCAGCATGCTCATATTTATAAATGCTAATCTAGAAAATTCTTTTGTTTTGTCTCGTGCTTACATATGTATGTATGCGTGTGCTTAACCGATCTTGGAAATACATATATTGTTGTCTCGCTCTCTCTAACGCATATGTCTATTCGACTTTACATTGATTATTTGATGTTTTTAAATATAAAACCCTACGACGAATCAATGTTTAACTAAAATATAAATTAATTTTCACCAGTCTTTGCTTTTTTCGTACCAAGTACGGGGTCTCCGACAGTCGAGTATGGTCGACTGTATCGCGAGCGAAGCGAGCCGGGGGTAGGCGAGCGAAGCGAGCAGGGGCGGAGCCCCTTGTTTTATACACGTTCAGTGGCTTCACTATCATCATTATCGTTGTTGTTCTATGTCTCTTTAGCTACCACTCCCTCAAAAGTGGATGTCGAAAGTGGCACAGTGAACTCGTAATGCGTGTTGAGAATTTTGACATTTGTTCCGCGTCTATTAATGCGCACTGTTAAATGTGCCGAGGTAAAATTATTGCAGGTGGTGAATCACCATCTACGTCTGTAGCAAAAATACACCCAGAGACATAAAAAAAAGCCGCACTCTGTCATTTCATGAATTTTGGCATTCTCTCATCAGAGGATCCCTTATATGTTATTCTATTCGTCTATTCTTTTTTGGGGGTTGTCAATTGATCATTTTCAAACAAAATCACATACAATTTTTTTTTGATATAGCATTCACATAATAAAAATAAAATTTTTACACAACAAATACAATTTTTTTCCAATGATTTACAATATTTACTACAAACCAATGACGAAAACAATTCCATTCGCTATTTTTTGTAATCAAATTAACAATTATTTAATATTTTGTGGTACCACCCTTCGCATTAATTACTCATTTGATCCTATTGGGCATTGAGTCGTATAAAGCCTTCAGATATTCCCTCGTTATATCCTCCAACTATACTTTTTCTATAGTTTCCCTTTATTCAACCATACTTTTCGGCTTCCGCTTTCCTATTATCGCACTCATGAGAGTCCAGACATTCTCTATGGGATTGAGGTCAGAAATGTTTCGAGCCGAAATATTTCTTGAATAACGTTGCTGCACTTCTTATAATAACTTGATCTTCCCTAAAACTTGTCCATTTTTTTTCTGCCCGATCCTTCCTTCCGCTCCAATTGTCCTGCCTAACGATTTTTTTAAAAAATCGTCTCACTGAGCTTTTCTTGAAGTTAGTTTTAACCCCTATTTTACGAATTGACACATTTTTTTCAGCCAATGCAATAATTTTCTATTTTTCAGTCAGGGTCAGCTAAAGAAATTTCAAAGTGCGGGTTTTTTTTTGTCGCTGGGTGTATGGCCACTTTTAACTGCCGCCAATTACGTTTTACGGTTTTTCTTAAATTACACTACGTAACATAATAGATTTTTAATTTTATATTTTTTATTATTTTATTTTTATATTATTTTATTTTTATATTATTTTATTTTTATATTATTTTATTTTTATATTTATACAAAATTGTTTCTTTCAAATTGTTTCAAATCCGCCCGATAGATAAACGGACGTAAATGAACATGGCTATATCGACTCGACTGAAGATATAAGAATATCTCGGCTGCAAACCACCAAAAATTTTGGTAATGGTTTGGTTCGGTTGTTCGAGCCATAGAACAAGACTTAGGTTCGGTTCGTTAACCGGTTTACCCTAAAGTTTGGGTTCTAACCTTGGTTCAATTTAATACATAACAAATATTATTCTTGTTTTAATTTTTCCCTTATATTTTAAACAAAATAAATTTTGTAGAAAATATTCAAATTTTGTAAATAATCTCAATTTATTAGGTTTTATAATTTTTATTCGAAGTCTCAACTATTTGCGCAATATTAAAAAAGCATACAATTTACATAATTATTTTTTTTTTTCGAACCGAAGCTTTTATTTAAGAAAGTGGTTCTGTTCGGTTTCGGACTCTGGATATAAATAGTTGCAAAGACTCGGCTTGGGTTCAAATGGCTTAAAATCCCGCACCTGTTCTACGAAGTTCGGCTCAGAATCGGCTTCCAGCCTTGGAATATACATGCATATATACTTTATGGGGTCTGCAACGCTTCCTACCGTCTGTTTCATTCACTCGCACAAGGCACATAAAAATTAACAATATGGCAATGATTTCATTAATATTAATTAACCTCAAATGTTGACCTCATCGAAAGAAAAACTGATCTTCCAACGAAAAATTGAAAGAGCAACACAAATATGACAATTGGGAGCAGTTGCATTACAGTGGATTTTGTCCGCGTTCCTTTTTGAATGAGTTATTTATTTATTTAATTATACTCAAACTTATACAAAACTAACTCATGACGGTTATCAATAGAAAACTACATTATTATATTTCAGATTTAATTTATCTCTTTTAAATTGAAGGTTTCCGTTTGCTAATTTTAATTACTTTTTATAGCATGTGCCCATTAAAAATTGTCAAAACAGGGTAAAATTGTTTTCGTTACAATGTTTGTAACAGGCAGAAGGCGGCTTGGCAGACCCCATATAACTATCAACAGCTAAGTCGATATAATCATGTCCGTCATGTTTAAATGCGTCGATCTCAGAGACTATAAGAGATAGAGACTTCAAAATGCGTATGCTAGTTCCGGTATACCTAGCGCAGATCAAGTTTGTTTTCATCATATATGTTATAGTGGTCCGACTCCAATCAAATTTGCCCGGGATGTATAAGGCAATTCAAGTTACACAATTTGTAAGCTTGGTTGAGGTATCTTAAAAAACATCAAAAGTTTTCATATTAAACCTTGATATTCGACCGAGGTTCGATGACAAGGTGTATACGTATAAGACAATTCCAAATATATAATTTGTGAGTTTTGTTGATGTATATTGAAATCTTCCAAAAAAACTTTTAACAAAGTGTCTAGTGACGAAAGTCTTTCCTGCCCCAAAATTTCTGATATCCCATTTTGTGACGAACGATATTAAACTTAATATATAAATAATTATAAAATAAAAAGTTTGGCATTCGGAACATTGCGCATAAAGATCTTGATTCTGTATACCTAAAAATAATTTTAATGCGCAGTGCCGAATGCCAAACTTTTTATTTTATAATTATTTATATATTAAGTTTAATATCGTTCGTCACAAAATGGGATATCAGAAATTTTGGGGCAGGGAAAGACTTTCGTCACTAGACTTTTACTTTGTTAAAAAGTTTTTTTGGAAGATATCAGAAATTTTTGGAATTTTATATGATTCTGACAGTGTAATTTTGCTATAAAATTATCAAAATGCTTACTTCAAATAAAAAATAAATAGGGCAGCTATATAATATAGTAAACCGATTTTAACCAATTTTGGTCAGGATGTATAAAACCAACCCAGATGCGTATGTTGACAGTGTGATCAAGATATCTAAAAAACAACAAAGTTTTTTATACTTAAACTTGATTTTTTACCGATTGTTCATATGGCAGCTATATGATATAGTATACCGATTTGAACTAAATTGGGACATAATGTATAAGACCAACTTAAATGCATACTGTGTCAAATTGGTTCAGATATCTTGAGAAATATAAAAGATTTCCGTACTGAAACCTTATTTTGGACCGATCGTTCATATGGCAGCTATATGATATAGTGGACCGATTTGAACTTAATTTGGTCAGGATGTATAGGACCAACTATAATGCATATTCTGTCAAATTGGTTGAGAAATCCTAATAAACAAAAAAGTTTTTAATACTAAAACTTGATTTTTAACCGATCGTTCCTATGACCGCTATATGATATAGTGGACCGATTTGAACTAAATTTGGACATAATGTGTAAGACCAACTTAAATACATACTCTGTCAAATTGGTTGAGAAACCTTGAAAAACTAAAAAGTTTTTCGTACCAAAGCTTGATTTTCTAATTGGTATCATATAGTAAATAGTAAAATGTATATATTCAGTTAACCGGTCATATCTTCCACACCTTGTGGCTGAGAGACATGTGTCATATATCAAAAGACGCGAAATTTTACGTGTTACAACATATTAAAATTTAATAAAAATCGTTAATAATAAAAATCCTAAGCTAAAAATCCTTTTTTCACCTGTAGCATTTTACCTGAGCACTTTGCTAAAAAGTATTCAAGGCACGTCTAGAAGCCCTCAAAAATACCTTTCTAACGACATATAGAACACATCTGTAGCTATCTTGGATTGGAAACTACGGGTGTTTCAAATTTATCACGTTTTAGCTATTTCCCGCTAAACTAGCTATTTCCCGCTAAAGTCGTAGAACAAACATTTCTAGATTTTTGATGAGAAACAATTCCTCATCAAAAAATTTAAGCTTTTTCAGCGCTTTCGTACAAACAAACAAACAAACAGACAAACTCATTTTTCATCTCATTTTCAAAAAAAATTTCAAATTAATATATCTTTTGAACCAAATGTCGGATTGGAATGATCGAGGTATCATTCGACGCGTATTTTTAACAAGAATTTTTAAAAAATAGAAAATTTAACCAAAAGGCTCCAACGGCCCCACAAGCTGCAATCATTAAAATTTGGCCCCTCCCACTTACACTCCCATATCTTACGAACCAGCTGAGTTACCAAAAGTCTTAGTATGCACTTTTGTTAGGTGAAGTCATACCTTTCGATCGGTATATAACTCGACCTGATCTGACAGTCGTAGCAAATTTTCCATTCTGCGTGTATATATTGCTAGTCGCCTTTTGCACACTTCGTGCTGCTTTCGTCACTAGCGCGGACTGCCGTCCGCAGTGATATACGTGCCTGTTCCGAATTCCGAAAACGAGTGGAATTGCCGCAAATCGAGTTGATTTCTGTTCCGAATTCCGCAAGTCGAAAAGAATTGTCGTTTTCAAAACGTGTGCTGTAGAGTCAGCGGAATTAAAAGTAAATGCTATTTAATGCATTAAAGTAAGTCCCTAAAATTAATAATGTTGAACGTTTGTATAATCGTTTAACATCACTTCAACTGTTTAAAGTTGAAGTATGTATATTATAAAAGAATTTTTTTTTATAAACATTTACAAAATATTGCATGAAAAACAAAACCGAGCGGCATGAATAAATCGACCTGTTCTGAATTCCACTTTAATTTTTGTTATCGATACCAACTCTCGCAATCGAAAGCTGCTAGAGTTGCTTCAATTGAATAATAAAATTCGAACAACAAAGTATTAGTCTAATTTAGCTTCTATCTGCCATATTAAACATGAAATATTTAAAATGAATTTTTAAAATCAGTTTTAAATAAATCTAATGGAAATTAAGATGAGCATTGTAGCTTGAATATTTTTATTTTGAATTGGTGACAACTCTGGTTCTTGTCGATATAAAGAAACACATGCACAGGAAAGGCAATCAGCTGATGGTAAAAAAAATCTAAGCTCAATTTTATAAATTAATTAAAGTTTTTAGCAAAAATTATAAAATTATAGGAGCAAACATCGCAGTGTGGTGCTGATACGGTCGATGACTTAATGCTATCGAAACGTTTTCGAAACCGAGTTCGAAAAGTAAAAACGGGTCCATTTCGGTCGTAATTGGGAACAGCAAATAGTAAAACGTTCGATTTCATTTCGTTTTTACTTTTTGAAAACGTTCGGAATTCGGAACAGGCCTGAATGTTATCTTATTTTAACCAAATATGTTCAAAATGAACGTGAGATTGGTTTAGATATCTCAGAAAACACAAACTTTTTTAATCGAAGTCATGAAAATCGACAAAAATATCCCTTTCTTTCAAATATTGCTTTAATGTCATTACTCCATCGATTTTAATATAAACAACTCCTATTTAAGGCAACTATGTAAATAAATGCAATATTTTTTTTCCAAATTTTCCTAAAATTTTAAAGCAAAAAAAAAATTGTAAAAAAAACCGAAAAAAATTATTTTCTGAATTCAAAAATTTATAGCTGTTAAACTATTGCCTTAAATCATTAACTGTGTATACATGAATTATATATAATATATATTCGTTAGCTTACTCAACTTAATTTTGTTTAAAATTGGTCTTGGCATTCTCGAGTAATGATGACAAACGTGAGCGCAGCTATAAAAACAGCTTTAAAAATAAAACTTATTTTACAAATTAAGAAAAAAAAAGGAGAAAAATGTTTAAAGTTGTTTTTTCTCATCTGGGGCCCCAAATGTATTAAAGAAAAAATGGTTGTAGCTTCGTGTAATAGCCAGAAAGTTGGATTTTGTTGCATAATGTAGTCTTTAAACCTATTATTTGTTGTTGTTTCTGTTTGTAATCATTTTTATATACAAACATCCGTATTTTTATTGCACTGAACATACATATGTTATGTACATTTAAAAATGTTAGTATTTGTAAGTATTGAGCTAGTTACCAAAGCCGGCTGTATAGTGCCGATTAACTTGCTGCCATATTTCGCTCTCTCTCCCACCCACTCTACGACTGTGTCTGTGTGTGGATGGGTGTGTTTATCCATAATTCATTGATGACGCCAGCGTTATTCTCATGGCTTCTGTTTGCTCTCGCCAAGCTCTCAATTACGTGTCGTGCTTTGTAGCGCCGCACAGTGGGGAAATCCCTAATTTATTTGCAAAACTCATACCTTTTAAACCAGAGAAAATATATTTTACAAATTTAAAGAGCATTTGTCGTGCTTTGTAGCGCCGCACAGTGGGAAAATCCCTAATTTATTTGCAAAACTCATACCTTTTAAACCAGATAAAATATATTTTACAAATTTAAAGAGCATTTCTCATAATCCAACTGGGTGATTCAGGTTTGTCGGTCAAAGTTGAAAAAATATTTGATGTACATATTTTACGCGTAAAATTTTGAAAATAAAAATCAATTTTTCTTGTCCGATGTATACAATTAATCTTATTTATTTTTAAACAATCCTGTTTTTAGACCCTGTGCCCATTAAAAATGGGCAAAAAAGGGAATAATGGTTTCGTTGGAATGGTTGTAACAGGCAGAAGGAGGCGTGGCAGACCCCAAAAAGTATATATATTTTTGAGCTGTATAAACCGCCGAGTCGATATAGCCATGTCCGTCTGTTTGAACGCGTGAAATGTAGGTAGCAGGGTACAATACGCAGGTCAAGTTTGTTTCCAATTTTGGCTGCCACGCCCCCTCCGTCCACAAATCACTCAAAACGAATTACAGGCTCAAATTTTGGGATAGCACTTTTTAACTGACCAAGCAGTCGAGAAGTAAGCCCATTAAATGACCCTGAAAGTTTCAAAACGAGATGAAGAGCGTGTTAATTCATGCTGATCTGTGGTCTGTTGTTTGCGGGCGAATCGTAAAAGAGAGAACGATAACGCACAGGCAAAGGCAGATTTCGACGCATAAAGGCAACGCAAATAAATAATGTTAAGCATTGTAAAACATCAGCAAATGTATGGAATTTGTTGCGTGAGATTCATGTGCCAAGAGGACCGGCACGGCGTGTAACATTGCTCAAGCAATTATTGGCCACAAAAATGAAAGAAGGAGATAGCATGATTGGGCATCTTGGGAACTTCTTTGACGTGGTGGAAAAACTCAATGAGATCGAAGTAACGCTGCCTGATGAGTTTTTATGCATATTGCTATTGTCGACGTTGACAAGCTCATACGAAAACTTCGTAGTGGCAATAGAAACGCGTGATACTCTACCGACGCTCAGCTCACTAAAAGTAAAGCTTCTAGAAGAAGGGGATAGACGCAAAGCAGAAAATTGCGAGGCAGAAGGAGAACAGAAAATGTTCGGAATGCGTGCACAAAAGAAAGGCAAAAATCAAGACGCGCAAAAGAAATTTGACAAGAAT
Source organism: Drosophila kuntzei (assembly GCA_035042165.1). Taxonomy (NCBI): domain Eukaryota; kingdom Metazoa; phylum Arthropoda; class Insecta; order Diptera; family Drosophilidae; genus Drosophila; species Drosophila kuntzei. The sequence continues at coordinate 29,414 of JAWNLU010000621.1, read as the reverse complement.
GAGCGAGACAACAATCAAATCGGCGACAAAAAGCCGTGGATCTGCTGGATGTATTGTTCGTAAAAGGCCTGCAATGCAACTTCATATCAGTTGCCAGAGCAAGCAATAATGGTTTTACAGTTGAGTTTGCTGGAGAAAATGCATATGTAAAAGATAACCATGGCCGTGGAGCATGGCATGTACATGCACCAAATGGATGTGTCGGCAGCGTATCTGAACAGTGAGCTCAACGAAGATGTATTCATGAGTCAGCCTGAAGGGTTCGTCGATGGAAATCATCCCAAGCGTGTGTTGAAGCTGCACAAATCTTTGTACGGACTTAAGCAGAGTGGCCGCGAGTGGAATGAGAAGCTAAATAGCATTCTACTGGATATTGGTTTCATTCCATGCGCAAGTGAACCTTGTGTATACACACTTCGAGATGAAAAGCAGTTCAACATAATCGTTGTGTATGTTGATGATCTCATACTGGCCAGCAAAAACAAAGATGACCTGAACAGAATTAAGGGACTGATATCCAAACAGTTTGAAGTCGTTGATGGTGGTGAGACCGAAAACCGAAAAGGTGAGACTGGTGGCATTACAGTGGGTCACAAGCAGTACATTCAGGATCTGTTGCACCAGTATGGCATGGAAAACTGTAAGCCAAACGTTATACCTCTAGAAGTAGGATTTCAAGTAAAGTGCGACACTGATGGATGCCAAAAGGTGGATCAAGCAAAGTATCAGTCATTGATTGGCTCACTGATGTACTTGGCTATAACAACTCGTCCCGATATTCTGCACTCCATCTCTAAACTAGCACAGAGAAACTCCGATCCACATCATGAGCACGAAGCAGGTGCAAAGCGTGTGCTACGCTATTTAAAGGGTACTGCAAATCTGAGCTTGTACTACGAGCGAACAGGCAAGCCAATCTATTGCTATGTTAATGCGGATTGGGCAGGTGACAGTAGTGATCGCAAATCATTTAGTGGATGGGCTTTCTTTGCAGCAGGTGCTGCGTTTACATGGGAATCAAAGAAGCAAAGCATCGTCGCACTAAGCAGCACAGAAGCCGAATACGTGGCTTTATCATCGGCGGCTAAGGAGGCGGCATATATCAACAAGCTGGTTGAGGAAATGGGCTTTGGCAAGATGACAGCAATGATGATGCACAGCGACAATCAAAGCGCTCAGTGTCTCGTAAAGAATTCGACATTTCATGCCCGTAGTAAGCATATCGACATAAAATATCATCATGTGCGAGAAATGTATAAGAATAATGTAATTGACATTAATTATGTGCCCAGTGAAAATATGATATCGGATGTGCTAACCAAAAATCTTGTAAGAGTTAAGCATGAAAAATGTATAAGAATGTTAGGTTTAAATTAACTTGTAAATTTGTTCGTAATCTAAAGTTACTTAGTACGTTGAGAAGGAGTGTTGAGAATATGAATGTAATGCAACGTATAAGTAACAGCATACATGCCTGTATGTTATTTACAGAGAAGAACTCTGTTATCTATTAAGTTATGACGCTATGTTAAGTCAGTCGCCATTTACACTTTGTTAAAGACACACGAAGTGCTCTTATGTATATTTAATTAACAAATCCAATAGTTTGTTTATATGTAAAGCGAGCGCAAGACAGTGTGCCCGCATACTCCAGCGATTTTGCTTATCGATATCATTTTAGCATCATATGCTATTGATGTATGATATATGTACATACCCTGCGGTACAGGTGACTGGGGAAACCCTAGGAAATTGCCTAACGAATTGGTAGTCGGTACTAGGGAGCACTTGGTAAACTTGCATAGTATTTTTCTATGGAGTTTTTCTACTACATGTCCGCCAAATGTACCGAGCGGTACGGCACTGCATAACCCTAAGCTAACCACTTGCCTAGTACCAAGTGAGTTGAAAAATCGTTAGGGCGAGGTATATGGGTATTTCGCTAGTACAAAGGGACTATTGCAAATAAAAAATAAAAAATTTGGCAGGTTTTAAATTGATATTTTTTATTGTTGGCTTCATATTTTTATATGCTTATGTTGAGATTGGCGGCGCCTTACGCAATCAAGCTCTCCTCCTCTGTTAGTCCGAACACATATAGTCTGAAATGGGTAAATTGCGATCAAATTGTGTTTAAATTAAATAAATATTTTTAATTAACTCAGTGTACTTACGAATTTGTTTTATCAGTCCTTACCCAGAGTGGGGGAAACAAACCCTTTTGTTTTCAACGTGAAGTGGTGACTCTATCCAGAGGGCCACGGACTATCATGAAAATAACTCGAAAAAAGCTGAGATGAAACTCGTTGAGTCAGACGTGCAAAAGCAGAGAAAAAAACCGAACAGAAATCTCTCTTCGTTGTCTTTACGAGGTTGCATCAGTTTTTTTTTATCGCTGCAGCTAAATCTATATAAGTTATTGAGGCTTCGCTTGCGGTGAGGTGCGGCTAGGCACTCGACCGTAAAATACTCTGTGCTGAGGCACTTGAATGCCATTCGGCACGCCGAAGGTTTGATGCCCTTGCAAAGCACTGTATTCAATTTTAGACTGATTGTTCCAATGACAGCTATCGTACTATAACTTGACTTTCGACCGATCGTTTCTATTGCAGCTATATGATATAGCTAGCCGATTGGAATCAAATTGGGTCACGATGTAGAGCACCAACCCTTGGTTTAGATATCTCCGAAAACAAATAAGTTTTTCATACTAAAACTTGATTTTCGACCGATCGTTTCTATGTATTGCAACCTTTTTTATGGACTTTAATCCACTATAAGAATTGCATTAACGCCCGAAGCTAATAAATATTTGAATAGCTTTATGTTATTGTCCGATCATATTTTATTACGTTAAATTCATACTGCAATAATAATAATTTGTATCATTGTTGACTACAATTCGTTCAAAATCGTAGATAGTTCTATAAATTTGTGAATATGAAGCGCAAATCCTCTACATTGCCTTCATCCTTTTCTTATGGAAATATGCCATCAAATACTGATCAGACTGCAGTCGTTCTGTGTTCAGAATAATTCCAGACTACTTATTCGTCCTCTAACTTTCTGTCCACTTCACCCTATCCTGACTCTACAAAAGTCTAACTGCATTTTTGGCTAGTTACTTAACGAACCTAATTTAATCAAGCCTACTTTTTCTTTACCAGGTCCTGTTTATTTAAAATTATAGGGGTATTTCCAAGTTGTCTGCAATGCCAAAGGTGTTTGAGTAACTGATAACTTCTCAATTACTACACTTATGTAGTCCTATCATTTCACCTTTCCAACAAGGTTTTGTGAAATCGAGGTCTACCACTACTAATTTACTTAAAATTTCTTCCCTTGTGATCGGAGGACTTCAGAATGAAATGCAAACTGATGTCATTTACACTGACTTTAGTAAGGCTGTGCCAACCACCATCTATTGCTTCATTAACTTAACCTTATAGGATTTCCTCACAATCTTATTTTGTCGATGTCCGAGTACCTTAATGCTAGAACATAAAAAGTTATTTTCAAAACCTCTCTTTCTTAGTCTGTCTCTGTAACATCTGGCGTAACTCAGGACAGCAATCTTGGACCTTTACTCTTCAATATATTTAATAACGATCTTCCGTTTACTTCCATCAATTCGCGATAGCAATATTCGTTAAACATTGAATCGTTCAATTGAGTCTGTACAAAAGAGGTTCTTAATTTTCGCGCTTTGGGACTTTGACTGTGTTCCTGGTATTGACTTGCCTTCTTGTTCCAGTAGACTTTTATTAATCAGTCTTCCCTCTCTAACTAACCGCCGCAATATGCTGGGTGTGGTCTTTTTAGTAAAATTAATAAACGGTGAAATAGATTCCTCCATGTTACAACAAATGTTGAATCAATTATTATTATAATATTTAATTTTTAACTTTTCATTTTAATTTTAAAATTGTGTTTAAAATGTAATTAACTATTTTTACTCTCTGTCGACTGCCATTAGTTGACGTTAAATAAATAAAATAAATATTAAATGCCTTTTAAATAATTTAATTTAATTTATTAAGATATCTCAATCAATTTACCTTAATTTGCATTTAAGTTGGTCTTATACATCCTGACCAAATTTGACTAAAATCGGTTCTGTGTATCGTATAGCTGTCATTGAAACAATCAGTTAAAAATGTAATACAGTGCTTTGCAAGGGCAATCAAAGTTCGTCGTGTCGAAGCGCATGGGCCTGGGCACATGGTATCCTACGGCTCGACTGTAGCCGGACCTCACCGCGAGCGAAGCGATCAGAGGCGGAGCCCCCATGTTCATTCTGCGCCATGGCTTAACAAATTATGTAAGGAAACTCTGCATTTTAACGTTGCTTTGAAGACTCAAGCAGAGCTTGGAAATATATTCCTTTAAAGACATACCGATAGATATTTTGCTTAAAACTATAGCAGCATGTGAATACAGCGACATATTATGATCTTGTTCCGTAGAAAGCTGAGTTTCTATTTTCCTCTCTAAATTGATGCTGCCTTCGGAATAACTTATTCGTGGACGTCCCACGGTCTTTGGTAATACATTCTTTTTTATCAATGATTATTGTTGATTTGAAACACATTTTATGCTCTACTTTATACCTGGAAATGAGCCTATTGCATTGGGGTTAATACTTATTTATGTTACTCGCATAAATGCTAATTTGCTTCATAATTTGCTGTTTTTTAGAAAATCCAATTAGAGACAGCACTAGTTATGCCTCCACTATCAGTCCATTGCTGAGTGACTAAACTTAGTTAACTGCAATAATACAAAAAGTTTCAAAAACGAGCTAAAAACGAGCAAGAAAAATTACTTAATTTCCGGGGTTGAACAAAAAATATTTGGTACGGCATTTCGGAAGGGAAGATCTATATTCTATTCATTTAATCAAGATTTAAGCACACATTTTCTCTTTGGGGTTTCTTACAAAATTTGGGTTATTCCGGCCATAGTGCATTGGAACAATTAGTCTAAAATTTAATACAGTGCTCTGCAAGGACATCAAATCTTAGGCGTGCCGAAGGGCATCCAAGTGCCTGGGTACAGGGTATCCTATCTCGACTGTAGCCACAACTTCCGCGAGCGAAGCCTGTTTTAGTTGTTTAAGTCGTATACATGGTATGTAAATATAAATAAAATAAAACAATAATTATTGATAAGATGCTTTAAGAATTAGTAATCGAATAGATAAAAAAATAACATATTCGACGTTTGAGATTGTGAATTGAATGCAGCTATTCTAGCGGATTTTCCCACTGTGCCATTAACGAAATCAGCCGCCTACCCGCCAGTCAGCTAGCCAGAGAAACAGCCAATTTAGCGCACCAACATATCGGCTTCGTTGCTGTTCGCTCTCTCAGTTACTTTGTTGTCACCGCTCTCTTTTCGTTTTGTTTTGTTTTGTTTTTGGCGCTGTTTGACATATTTTACCTTTTGCCATTTAGCTTTTGCCATTTCTATTTTAGTGATGCAGCACTGCCAGCGCCAATTGGGTCCCTCGGAACCGGTTTTTCGATAGCTATCAATATCAACTATGTATAGCTAGTGGTTAAATTCTAGCCTGTTCTATTGTTCTTAACTGCTTTCCGTTGTTGGTTTTCTGTTGTCTTTAACCTTAATTATCTACAAACTTACACATACATACATACATATGTACATGCTGCTGTACAAATGACCCGTAATGTCATTGCAAAAACATCCCAAATCGCCTTAAGTCATCTGGACAACGAAGAAGTCGACATTGGGTGATGAACACGGGTCTAAAACAAAACGGTTAATGGGCAAAAAAAAAACCTGTTGATGTAATAATAATTATTCGGCGTCAAGACGCCCACAGTGGTCGACAGTGGGCACTAGACAGTCACTTTGCGGTCGTGCTTGCAGTAAATGTTGCCGTCGACTTCACTCTTTCACTTAAAATGAGAAAAAAAACAGACAGTGCGAGCAACAATATTGCAGTGCTGGCAAAAAATTAACTATACTTTTCTATTGAACACTTGTCACTCCAGGCTTTATTGTTTCTGCCAAGGGCGTAGGCAGCTTTGCGCGAAGGTGAGGGGCCAAATCATTTTTTTTTTCAGAGTATATCACACACTTCAAATCTCAAGAGATTTCGCTTTGCTTTTGAAAAAAAATCCTTCAAAAATTTTGGAATTCTTTAAATGTCCGTGCGTATTTTCGAATTTACTCGACTGCTATAAATTCAAATTCAATTTCAACAAAATTATTAATTTGAGGTATAGGATATTTACTGGAGTGACACAGAAATCGATACCAACTGAAAATCTCTTAAAAATGTATGGAATTTTGGGAGATTTTCGGTTGTTTCTTATTTCTGTGGCACCCCTGAAAATAGATAAATTCATTCAAAATTTATTTTATGCTGGTTTTTTAACATTTTTAAAATAATTTAATGTAATTCCAGAAATTTTAAATTTGATCAAATCTCTCCAATTTTTTTGGCATTTGAAAAATTGCTTGATTGGTTTCAGGAGCACCTGCTTTTGTGTTGCTTTTAGAAATTTATATAGCACACGTAAATATTTGCATTACCAATACATCTTCGTAGGCACATTGACCTTCGTGGATTTTTCGCAAATATAATAAATAATAAAAGATAATATTTTTGACCGAAGACAGAAAAAACAAGGGGGCTCAGCCCCCTGCTCGCTTCGCTCGTTCAAAAAGTCCCCGTTAATTAGCTTAATACTTTCGTGACTGTCTGGAGTGCCACACAAAAAAAATTTTGATTCGAGTTGATTTGCAAATCTCTCAAAGCAAACCGTAGGTGACTCAGAACTTTAAGAGATTTCATTCTTCCGAGTAGTTATGTATTAAAAATGTATACCTATTTTTGTCTTTGTTTTCAAAGTAAATCCCAAAGTATTTGCGTTATATTTATTAAGAGTGAAAATAAAAATATTCTTGTGACTATTCACAAATAATTTGAATACAACAAATTTCAAAAATTTTGCCTGCCAATAAAGATAAATTGTATGTTAACCTGTGTTTGCAATTGCTTGTGAATGGCAAATTGCATTTGTAAAGCTCCCAAATAAAAATAAAACCTGAAAAGTATGACCCTTGCCAGATTGCTGGCTAATTAAGGATTATTATTTTTCATTTTGTGTGGACAAACCCGCTCTTCTTTGTACTGTTAACATTCACACATAAACGCTGTATAAGTAGCCACTCAACGGAAAATAGATGAACTGCTTTAACTTTATTAAAAATTCACTAAAATGTCCACTGTTTAGGGCTGTAAGTAAATTTAATAACTAATTAAGTATGTTCATTTGATACAAGAAAGCGCAATTAAAACTACATACTGAAGACTTCGAATCATTTTAAATTGATTCCAAAACTGTGTAGCATCTTTCTTGATCGGGACGGTTTTGCACGTTAACAGTGAATGGCATAATGCACTACAGATTTTCGAGAGATTTTTATGATTAAATATCATGAATTTAAAAAATCATGATTTTTATTTGAAATATTAAAATGTAATTATACAGATATTATAGAAGTTTAGTGATCTTTGCAAAAAAACTTACCAAATTTCTAAAATTGACCAAATCTCTAGCCAAAATGTTAGATTTTAAAATCAGTTCGAACAGAGGTCTGTGTCATTTAAGACCTCCTAAAATTGATTTTGGATTGGCTTACGGTTAGTTTGAATTTCTGTGGCACCCCTGAAAATGAGAAAATTGGGAGTTTGAAATTTTTACATTTGTATATACTAGCTCGGCTGAAAAGTTCGTATCGTTTCCATCGGAGGTCGCCACTAAAATTAAATCTGTATCATTTTTGATTAGTACCAACCTTCAAAAGATATGTGTTTTTTTGTTTTCATAGCTGTAGGACTTATAGTTTTTAAGATATAGCATTTTTGGTGAAGCAACTTTTGATAATTTGAAAAAAATGGCTAATAAGGAATTTCGTGTTTTGAAGAAACATTTTTTTCCATGAAATAAAATGCTGCTGATGCCAAAAAGTGGCTTGATAACTGTTATCCGGACTCTTTATCAGGAGAAACAACCAATTGTTGGTGGTTTTCTAAATTCCGTACAGGTCATATGAGCGCCGAAGACGATGAAAGCAGTGGTCGCCCAAAAGAGGCAGTTACGAACGAAAACTTCAAAAAAATCCACAAAATGATCTTGGAAGACCGTAAAGTGAAGTTAATGGTGAAGTTAACACTCTAAAGACATCAATGGAACGCGTTGGATTTATCACTCGTTAATATTTGGGTATGAGAAGCTCTGTGAATAGTGGGTGCCGCGCGAGCCCAAAGTCGACCAAATGCAACAACGAGTGGATGATTCTGAACAGTGTTTGAAGGTGTTCAACCGTCAAAAATCCAAATTTTTGCGTCGATATGTGACAATGGATGAAATGTGGCTCCATTATTTCACTCTGGAATCCAATCGACAGTCAGCCGAGTGGCCTGGACGCGTTGAACCGACTTCAAAGCGTGGAGAGACGCAATAGTCAGCTGTCAAAGTTATGGCGTCTGTATTTTGGGATGTGCATGGAATAATTTTCAGCGACTAGCTTAAAAAAGGGAAAACCATAAGTATCGAATAATATGTAGCATGATTGGAGCGATTGAAGGAAGAAATCTCGGAAAAACAGCCCCACTTGCAAAAGAAGAAAGTGCTGTTTCACCAGGACAATGCACCGTGTAACAAATCGATGAAAACTATGGCAAAATTGCATGCACTGGGTTTCGAATAGCTTCCGCATCCTCCATATTCTCCTGATCTGGCCCCCAGTTAATTTTTCCTGTTCCCAGATTTCAAGAAAATTATCGCTGGAAAGAAATTTAGCGCCGATATTGACGTAGTCCCCGAAGCTGAGACCTATTTTGAAGCAAAAGACGGGCGGTACTACCAAAATTGTATCCAAAAGTTGGAAGACCGCTATACTCGCTGTATCGTCCTCAAGGGAAACCACGTTGAATACAAAAATTGAATTTTGACAAAAAAATGAGCTTTTCTATTAAACGATACGAACTTTTCAGCCCAACTGTTACTAATTTGTATATACTATACAGTCCAACAAGCTTTGTCGCAAAATTGATATCAGAATATTTGGGAGGTGAATACATGCTGTCGTCACTAGATGGATACCTCGTTAAGGGATTTTTATATAATATGATCTTATCTTACATTATATAGAGTGTACTATTTATATACACATGTAATGTTTGCTATGTACTACTCCGTATACGGTATGTACATACGTCTGTACATCAATTCTCGACCCTAATATATTCCTATAGAAACAGCGCTGAGAAGTGGTGTCTTCAATTGTCTATGCATATATGTAACTGGAGTGAAACCAACTCGTCTTAATTTTGAACAATGCTGCGAACTTATGCGCAACACAAATGCTAAAAGCAAAATTATTGTGGTTTCTACCGGATGCTCGGGCTATAGCTTTGCTTTTAGTTTTGGGCTCGTTGAGGTCACGAGGCGCACTTCAATGAAACTCAATGCGACTTGAAATTAGCTTTTGGGGTCGCCATCAAAGCGTCTGATTGTCAAATGAAAACTGAGTCACTATCTATCCATGTGGATTGATATTTTGGCGACATATTTGAGATATTATGGTTTTTGTTGATACTGCTAGCGGAAATGAGCCGGGTAATTTAAATTAAGACATTACACTGGTTGGGATATTTCAAAAAACAAAAAAGTCTTTATAATGAACTTAAGTTCTTTTTTCGATTTGTTACCGTTTTTACGGCTACGTCCATACGTTGTATTAAATTCAAATGTAACGTCCTTGTAGATACATATTGTTTTTAAGCACAATGATTTTTTTTTCATGTCGGTGATATAATTATAATATATATAATATAATATAATGCACATTAACCTTTAGTATGAAAAACTTTTTTGTTTTTTAAGATATCTAAATCAAACTCACAGATTGTATGTTTGCGACTGTCTCTTACATTCTGACCAATTTGGTCGAAATCGGTCAACTATATCATATAGCTGTCATAGGAAAGATCGGTCGAAAATCAGGTTTTAGTATGAAAAACTTTTTTGTTTCTTAAGATATCTAAATCAAACTCACAGATTGTATGTTTGCGACTGTCTCTTACATTCTGACCAATTTGGTCGAAGTCGGATTACTATATCATATGAAACTAACTTTTGGGATGAAAAACTAAGCAGCTGTATGATATAGTAATCCGACTTTGACCATATTTGGTCAGAATGTAAGAGACAGTCCCAAACATATAATCTGTAAGTTTGGTTAAGATATCTTAACAAACAAAAAAGTTTTTCATACAAAGCAATTCCATGACCTTTTGACCTCGGGTAAACACACTTCCAGGTGGAATTTTACAAAACTCCGTCTTATTGCACGATGAAATTGTCTCAGCTATGTTGTGTGAAAATTTCAGCTCTTTACCTTTGGCCGTTTGGCCTACACGTTGATGTGTCAGTCAGTGAGTCAGTGAGGACAAAGAATGTTATATATATAGACTAGGGGGCTCCGCCCCTGCTCGCTTCGTTCGCCAACCCCGGCTCGCTTCGCTCGCGTAAATGAAAATTAGTTTTAGTTATAAAATTTAGTAAAAAAAAAGAAATATATATTTAAGAACATTTCCTCATTCCACACCACCACAGATGTAGGTCTTTGGCTATTGTAATACTTCGTTGTAAACAACATTTTTTGTTCTGCCATCAGGGGTTAGAACAAATAAGTTGCTAGCAGAACTAACTCTTGAGCAAGCCACATATAATTGACCGTGAGAGAAACAATCATCTCTTAGGTCTAGTCCGGCCAGCTTTAAAGTCTGCCCTTGTGACTTATTTATTGTTATAGCGAAACAGACTTTTACCGGAAATTGTAGTCTCTTAAACTCAAAAGGCTGGTTATTCGTTATAAGAGGTATTCTTGTCTTCTTAATTTATATAATACTAGGGGGCTCCGCTCCCTGCTCGCTTCGCTCGCGTAAATGAAAATTAGTTTTAGTAATAAAATTTAGTAAAAAAAAAAGAAATATATATTTAAGAACATTTCCTCATTCCACACCACCACAGAGGTAAAGGATTTGGCGCATTTTTTTATAACGTGGTATCCCCAATAGGTATAATCCACTAACATACATACAAAGGATGTCCTGGTGAATTCTGATAGCTCAGAAACTCGATAGTATAGTGGACAGCATTCTTAACATCAATGACCGAGTCCAGTGTTATTGCTTTTGTCTATGATATCCAATCTAATGGCTTTTCAAAAATATTTACGGATATTTTATGAATGAAGTTCTTCGAATAAGGTAATCAATAGTTTGCAACTATTGAGGGATTGTATACTCAAAATAGATAAACCACAACCGATGTAGGTCTTTGGCTATTGTAATACTTCGTTGTAAACAACATTTTTTGTTCTGCCATTAGGGGTTAGAACAAATAAGTTGCTAGCAGAACTAACTCTTGAGCAGGCCACATATAATTGACCGTGAGAGAAACAATCATCTCTTAGCTCTAGTCCGGCCAGCTTTAAAGTCTGCCCTTGTGACTTATTTATTGTTATAGCGAAACAGACTTTTACCGGATATTGTAGTCTCTTAAACTCAAAGGCTGGTTATTCGTTATAAGAGGTATTCTTGTCTTCTTAATTTATATAATACTAGGGGGCTCCGCCCCTCGCTCGCTTCGCTCGCCAACCCCAGCTCGCTTCGCTCGCGGAAATGAAATTTAGTTAATAATGTTAATTAAGGTTAGTCAAAGTAACCTTTAGTATGAGTTTGGTTGAGATTTCTTAAGAAAGAAAAACAATTTTCATACTAATCGATAATTTGCATTATATTGTTCCTATGGCAGCTATATGTTACAGTAATCCGACTTTTACCAAATTTGGTCAGAATGATGAATGACTGATATAAAATTTAGTTAGTAATGTTAATTAAGTTTAGTCGAAGTAACCTTTAGTATGAGTTTGGTTGAAATTTCTTAAGAAAGAAAAACAATTTTCATACTAATCGATAATTTGCATTATATTGTTCCTATAGCAGCTATATGTTATAGTTATCCGACTTTTACGAAATTTGGTCAGAATGATGAGTGACAGTCCCAAACATATAATCTGTAAGTTTGGTTAAGATATCTTAATTTATATAATATAAGTCACATTAACCTTTAGTATGAAAAACTTTTTTGTTTCTTAAGATATCTGAATCCAACTTACAGATTGTATGTTTGCGACTGTCTCTTACACTCTGACCAAATTTGGTCGAAATCGGTCAACTATATCATATAGCTGTCATAGGAAAGATCGGTCGAAATCAGATTATTCATATGGCAGCTATATGATATAGTAATCCGACTTTGACCGAATTTGGTCAGGATGTAAGAGACAGTCCCAAACATATAATCTGAAAGTTTGGTTAAGATATATTAACAAACAAAAAAGTTTTCCATACTAAAGGTTAATTTCATCCGATTATTGCTATGGCAGCTATATGATATAGTAATCCGACTTTGAACAATTTTAGTCAGAATGTAAGAGACAGTCCCAAACATCTAATCTGTAAGTTTGGTTAAGATATCTTAACAAACAAAAAAGTTTTTCATACAAAGGAATTCCATGACCTTTTGACCTCGGGTAAACACACTTCCAGGTGGAATTTCACAAAACGCCGTCTTATTGCACGATGAAATTGTCTCAGCTATGTTGTGTGAAAATTTCAGCTCTTTACCTTTAGCCGTTTGGCCTACACGTTGATGTGTCAGTGAGGACAAAGAGTTTTATATATATAGATGTAAGAGACAGTCCCAAACATCTAATCTGTAAGTTTGGTTAAGATATCTTAAGAAACAAAAAAGTTTTCATACTAAAGGTTAATTTGCATCCGATTTTTCCTGTGGCAGCTATATGATATAGTAATCCGACTTTGACCAAATTTGGTCGCGATGTTAGAGACAGTCCCAAATAAATATGGCAGCTATATGATATATGTAGTAATCCGACTTTGATCAAATTTGGTCAGAATGTATGAGACCCAAACATCAAATTTGTAAATTTGGTTAAGATATCTTAAGAAGCAAAAAATTGTTCATACAAAGCAATTCCATGATCTCTGACCACAGGTAAACACACTTCCAGGTGAAATTTAACAAAACGTCGTCTGATTGCACAATGAAATTGTCTCAGCTATGTTGTGTGAAAATATCATCTTTTTACCATTAGCCGTTTGGCGTACACGTTGATGTGTCAGTGAGTCAGTCAGTCAGTCAGGAAAAAGAATTATATATATATAAATTATAATATACCATAATAATAATTATGTGCCTGATTTTTAACTATTGTCTAAATGAGTATATTTTTACAGAACTAATTCTTAGAGAAATAAATGCATAAATTTGCGTAATAAATGGCGAATATCAATAAATATTATTCAAATTTGTCTTTACAGTGCAACGTGCACGAGGACTTCTGACCAAGGGCAAGAATGGCACCAACAACTGTTTTGTCACAATCGGCCTGGGGAAAGAAAAGTATCAAACATCGGTTAAGGATAAAGCCGAGACGAGCGTCAATTGGAACGAGGAGTGCGAACTGTAAGTGTAGTCAAGTCTTGTAATAGACCACAAACCTGACATGGAAACGAATGTGATTTGTTTGCTTTTAGGAAAATTCCGGATCAGGGCAATCGGGCAGAATTGACGCTGACATGCCTGCATCGTAATAATCTTGGCATCGATGAGTTCCTCGGCCAGGCAACGTTACCGCTCAAGGACATGGACGTGTACGACAGACCGCGTGCCAAATGGTGCAAACTGGAAAGTAAGCCAGGCAAAGATAAGAAGAACAAGGAACGTGGCGAACTGGAGGTACGCATAGCGTTCGTTGTCAAATCCGGATCACTGACTGATCTTAGCAAGAAAGACAAGCACAAGTCTTCCATTGGCCAGTTGGCCAGTTCTGTGGGTGGCAGCCTGCTTTCCATTGGACAAGGCGAGAAGCGCAAGAGCATCAAGAAGCTAGCTGGTTCGCTAAGCTCGAAGCTGCACATACGCAGCAAGAAGAAGCAGGCTGATGCCGATGAAAGCGGCTCGTTTAGTGGCTCGTTTGCAAGCATTGGTACCCCAACAGCTCTTCCGGAATTGGTGGCGGAAGCGGTCGCCGGCGAGGCCAATTAGCTGGCGAAGCCGATCCTGGCGTTATTAGTGAAGATGAGGACGAGTTTGTATTCGACAATCTGTCGCACAAGAGCTCTGGCAGCTCGTTGAATATACAGCGCACTGGTCTGCAGGTGCCAGTCTCCAGTGCGATAACTAATTTTGCTCCGCGCAATCCATCGCCGCTGCTGAGCAATGGAACCGAAGTTTTAAAGGGAAAACTCAATGGAGGTAAGCCCAAATTGCAAGAGATACTTGACGAGGATCCAATAGTTGCGGAGATGGAACAGCTTGAGCTCGATTTCAGCGTTCGTTCGCGCACTCTGCCACCTCCCTCGAAGCCGCCTCGCACCCCGCAAACACAGCAAGAGGCGGAGATTGAGCGTGATTGCAGTGCTGAAGATGAATTTCGAATGGAGACAGTGGAGACGGTGTCTGAGTCAAAATCACCGCTTAAACTGGATGAGTGGGAGTCAAAACTCTATGGTGGAGACAAGTATCTAGAGATTGGAAGCAGCGATTCTTTAAAGCGTCGCAGTTGGGAGACACGCGTACCGTTGCCGGCAACCACCGAGGAGCCCCCACCGCCGCCATCGGCAAGCTCGTCCTCCAGTTCATCAGATACTGAACTAGAGGATGAGGAAGAGAAACAAGAGCAAGCGCAAGCGCCTAAGACAACGCCGCCACGACTGCTGTCAACTGAAGAAAGTACGAGTAACTCGCTGTTCTCTCCCGACGTGGAGGCACGTAACTTTAACTCGTTCAACGCTAGTTTCGCCAAGTTTGAGCAACGCAATAGCACCGCAATCTTTGCGGATGTGCAGGAACCGCTTCCGAACTCATTGTCGGAATCAACGCAGTATTCCGTCGAGTCACAGACGTTGTCAAGTGTCCGTCCTACGCCGCAGCCACGTCTTACCAGCAGTAAGCAACTGATAGAAAAAACAGCTCCACTATCCAAAGTAGAGATTGCTGCTGCTGACGAGGAAACTGCACGTCAACGTCGAGCTGAAGAGGACGCACGCCTCGAGGCCGAACTTTGTTTGACTGAGCTGCGGTTGCGTGAAGAGGAGGCTGCCTTGAAGCAGGAGCTTGAGGTGCAACAGGAAGAACAGTGTCGGCGGGATGCAAAGCGGCGAGAAGAGGATCAGCGACTCGTATGCTTTGCCAAGCGTTCCACCTCTCTGGAGGAGCCGTCAAATACAGAACAACAGACAAATACAGAAGAGGCGGCGATTGTGGCCGATGCTGATTCAAGCGTAGATCACAACTTCTTAACACCGGAACAATCGCCTAAAGAGTTCAGCAGCAATGGCGGCGACAGCGGCGAGCGCTGGGAGAAGCGACTTGGAAAATTTAAATATGGCAATAAGCGAGGTGAGCTGTTGAACATAAAGACACCACAAACTGATAAATATAATTAGAGCAGATAAGCTCGATAATAAATAAAAAGAAACAGAACTGAAACCAAGAACCCAGCAAACCTAATCCAGCCACTAATCCACAAACTATCTCACTATTCTACCTCGAATCTTATCCTACTTGGCGGCACGGGGGAGTGCGGCATGTGTGTGTACGCAGTGTTGTAAGCCACTGGCGGATCCAACGACCAACCAACCAAATATCGAACCAAGCAATCGAACCAAGCTATTTTCCAAATCAGCTGTCATCTTCGCGTCATCCTTTTGACGCGATCAATTTTTGTCCCCTTCACGTTTGCCATACATTTTTTCGCACTAAATATCTTTCACTTTTGCTCCATTATTCTCGCCCCGCTTTGTCTCTAAATTCTGTTTGTTCACTTTTATTTGTTGGTTTTTTGTTGCGTATTTGCATCCGCCAGCAATGTTTGTCAGTAATTTATATTGCGAACTGGTTCCGGGGCTATATTCTGCGCCGGTAGAGCCAATTGGTAGCTCCATACCCAAGTGGTACAAGGGATTAAGAAGATTTGGCAAATTAACGTAATAGAATAGAAAGAAAAGTATAATCAGATTAGATACTTTTAGATCGATTATAGAATATATATGGACATGTCCATGATCACGAACGTAACATTGTTATATTTTTATTTTTTCATAGTATTAGACCAGCACTACTTTTAGTGCAAAAGATAGGCTTCGTCGATTTTAAGATTTCAATATATTCACAATAAACATGAGATCAAACAAAAAATTATTATCTTGTTCTTTTTATGAGAGAGCAAAAATATTTCAATATTCTTCACTTAGGATTATCACTGCAATTTCACCATGATTTGACGAAGAAAATCATTTAATAATAGAGCTTGCAAATAACAGTCGACCGGTCTTCCCCGTGCGGTTGGGTTGCGATTATAACCGAAAAAACGTTCACGGTCGCTCTCTCTCTCTCTCTCTGAGCAGAACACTTCGTGTCTCTTCGTTTTTGTTTTCAGTTGAGTGTTATCAGCTAAGTCATTCGGGTTACGCTCTTTCAACAACCACTTTTAGCAACCGATTCCCCCAAATGGTCGCACTTTGTGACTCAGTAGATGAGAAAAACATTAAATGCTCAGCGCAAACGGTCTGCACCTCTATAATTTGTAGTGTTTTTGTTACTTGGTAATGAACAACATCGTAGTAAAAAATTTAATCAAAACAGAATAACGAAACTTGAGTCGTAAAAATTTTAGCGAAACAACCACCGGTGCAGATCTCTGGTACACCCATACAATCGCAAAAGCGTTTTATTTTCTTCAACCGCGACCAAAAAATCGGGGAATAAACAGAGCAAAAAAAAAACGGTTGTTTGTTGTGAGAAGACCAATTTATAAAACTAATAAAACTAATTGTATTTGCAAGATTATAAAAATAATAATGTTTAAAAGAATCAGAGTTGCTCAATTTATTATAAAACAGATCTTAAAATGTGCCAGATAATTATCCTATTCAATCAATTATAATTGAACTTGTTCAGTTATAGTTTTTCTGAAATCAGAACTATTTCAATGTTACACAAATTCCCAAAGAGTAATAAAACGAAATGATTCTGGAAGATCCAACTTTGATATATGTACCTCACTTTCACCGTATGCTTCTCATTTACATTTATTTAATTGTTGCTCTCGTTCTTTTCCGTGTACAGACAAACAGAATGTTACTGAAAGTAACTCGCCAAGTCCCAAGTCCACGGAGCGCATCATTATTGGGCACGAAAAATCCGGATCACACGCAGAACGCCGCTCTGAGATCTCTGCACAGTTGGCCAAAAAATATGAGGGCAAGTCGCGTGAGGTAAGTGAATAAATATATTCTTGTTTAGTCGAAACTTAGAATTTCCGACTCTGTCTGCTGCAGGAGCTGATGCTCATCGCTAATGGCATGGAAAACGAAGCGTTGTTGATGCGACAGCGCGTTAAGGAATTGGAGGATTATCTGGATAATTTGTTGTTGCGCGTTATGGAAACGCACCCGAAGATTTTGCAAAATCCTTATTCGCGCACCACATCAGCCAAAAGGTAAGGTATATTGATTGTTTCCCGCTTGACCATTTTTCTTTTGCTGATATTTACTTCCTTTCGTTGCTCATCTCTGTGTATTCTCTCTCTCTCTCATTTTCTTTTGTTTTTGTTTTCGTTATTTGTCTTCTTTTGTTTTTGCTTTGTAATGAAAATCGTTACCTCCTGCACTACAAATCACCCACTCTGTTAGTTTCATTCACCTGCATGTGCACCACTTGTATTGTCTGACATTATAATTTCTTATGTTTCTTACCTACATATACATAAATATATACATTTATATATGCATTTTACGTATTCTCTTTCTTTAGTTATAAAAATTACATCAATATGAATGACTTTTTAAAGTAAGTGCTGTGAATTTTGCGCATATAGTTGCATCCACGCTTAACAAGCAACAACAAAACTCATAGGCACTCGAACACACAACAGCTAAAACCAAGAACCACACCCCTGAGAACATCAGTTCAGCAGAACTAACGGCAGCAACAACAACACCAACATGAACAACAAGAACAGCAGCATCAGTTAACGGTAACCGAAACATCCGAAATCCGAGAAATGCGTTGAGTTGCTGAGATCACTGACTAAAGAGTAAGAAATATGTTTTTGTCTGCTGCAATATATGCTTTCAATATCCGTTTCAACTGTTGCCGAAATGATTGAAAACTTTCTATTCCTACCCGTCAGTCGTTTATTTTCTAGAGGTTTTTTCTGACCGTCTCCCCTTACCGCAGTCATGCTTATGATGTTGATAGCTTCTCCGTTTCTCTTATCTTTAAACCCCACATAAAACACATGATATAAGGGGCAAAAGCTTAATGACATTCCGTTAACTATTTAGTTAATTATTTAATAAGGAAATAATATATAATTACATTACGAATTATTCTTCCTCATCTATGCTTAATGTAATGGGGTTTGTTCTGTGCCTTACCAGGGAGCGTAAATTTTTGGGAAAACAATTTTAAATATCAGTTTTCATAATATTATTTAACAAATTAAATTATTTACTTAATTTTTGTAGCTCCACAATATATACTTGTTTATGAAAATTTGTAGCAGTTTGCACTTGTCCAAAACTATGGATATCTGATTTAACGCTTTGAACAGTGCTGATGATGCGAGGCAACAAAATTTAACCTTTTGGCTATTACACGAACCAAACTCACTGTTTTTTATACTTATGGGGTGCCAGATAATAAAAAAAAAGTTTACAATTTTTTCTATGCAAGAGTTTTTTTTTAATTTTTAGACCCCTTACTTAAAAAAAAGTACAGGGGTCTATTAAGGCTCTGAGAAATAAGGCCTTAAATAAATAAGGCCCCAAAAAAAATGAAATAAGGCCCCAAAAATTTATACAGGAAACAACAACAACGATTTTTGTGAAATTTGGGGTGTTATTTCCTTTTTTAGGGCCTAATTTCCTAATTAAAATTGGGGTCTTATTTCAAATGAAATAAGACCCCAATAATAAGAAATGAAATAGGGCCCCAAAACTAAAATTTGGGCATTATTTAATTTTTTTAGGAAATAATACCCCAATTTTTAATTTGAACTTTTTGGGATCTTATTTCATTTTTGTTGGGAAATAATTTGGAAATTAGGAAATAAGACCCCAATTTTTAATATGAATTTTTTGGGGCCTTATTTCATTTTTCTTATTTTTGCAAAAATAATTATTATATAATTAACAGTTTAACATTCAGTTTAACAAAATACGACGAGGCTTACAGTATATCGTCAGCAAAACATTTATAACTTCGCCTGAACGTCCTCTGCAAGTAATAGAGGCTTTCAATTTGGAGCCTGTGTGGAATTCATTTGGGCTTACAAAGGATAATGCCAATCCTCTGCCATTTTACACGGATTGTATTTTTGAAGACGAAAAACATGCTTTTTGTATATTTTCGTCATTTAAAATAATAAGCGAAATAAAGGAAAATATACCACCACAGAATAGGAGATATTTAATAGACGGAACTTTTAAAATAGTTCCCAAAGGTTGCTTTAACCAACTCCTAGTAATCTATATTCAATATTTTGACGAGGTAATTTATTAATTTTAATTTTAAAAATTTTCAAACTTAGCGCCGCAGGCGAAAATTTGATACAAAAAAATCGCGCGATTTTTTTGTATCAAATTTTCATTATTTCTAGAATTTATAAATAGTTAAAAATTTTTTTAATCTTAGCGCTGCAGGCGAAAATTTGATACAAAAAATCGCTCGATTTTTTTGTATCAAATTTTCATTATTTCTAGAAGTAATAGATAGTTAATTATATTTTTAATCTTAGCGCCGCAGGGGAAAATTTGATACAAAAAATCGCGCGATTTTTTGTATCAAATTTTAATTATTTCTTGAAGTTATAAACATGAAATTATATTAAAAATTATTATATATATATATATATATAAGGATTGTAAATTTAATCGAAAATAGGCAAAATAATGAATTAAAATGAAAAGAATTATACAAAATAAATGAATTATACAAAATGAAAGAATTATAAAAAAAAAAATAATTTGGTTATTCTTTTAATTCGTCGTTTGCAAGCGTCTTTTTGCAACTCTTTTGAGAACTCCTCAAAGCAGCCCATTCGCCTCGGACTCTCGATCAGAACTCTCGAGCTTCACGTCGATGCTCGATAGTTATCGTCTCTCCGATAATTGTGGTGGGAGGGCTGAACGGCGTTGCCAGACCCATTCCCACAAATATATATAAAAGAAAAAAGGAATATTAACTTAATAGTAAGGATATAAATGAGGATGAAAGTCCAATTTGATGGGGAAGTTTATTTGCCGGTCCGGCAAGCTGTGCCCTACTCACAGCTGAGTATATTGGAAATTTCATAGGAAAGAAGAAGTTTTAAAAGATAAAGGTAAGAAAAGAACTTTAAAAATAAATTAAAAAATACAGAAAAGTATTAAGAAGAATAGAAAGAGGGTCAAGATTAAATTAAGGAAGATAGAAAGAAGATGAACTGTAAATCAATTCAATTCAAAATGTCTCTGAGGTGAGAGAAAATAGAAAGCTTAATAGAATATAGGGAGCGTTCAGAAGAGAAAACATGAAATAAAGAATTATAGTAAGCAGAGTACGCGAAAAGGATTGTGCAAAGCAAAATCAGTGGTGCATAATGGAAGTAGTAGGTCTACAAGGAACAGAGAAGTTAAGACGACTTAGAAGAAAGGAAGAATCTACATCGCCGATAATTAGTTTTTGAATAAAAACTACTCCAAGTGTTTTTCTAAGGTTAGCTAATGAAGGAAGGTTCAGAAGTAGAAGTCTACTGGAATAAGATGGAAGCCGAAGATTCGGGTCCCAATTTAAGCAACGTAAGGCAAAGAGAAGAAACTGCTTCTGGATCGACTCAATACGGCTCTCGTTGTTTCTATATTGAGGACACTATATATATGAGCAATATTCCAGAATAGGACGTACAAGTGATACATATAGAAGCTTTGTAGTGAAAGGATCGTTAAATTCCTTCGACCAACGCTTTATGAATCCAAGCACGCTCCTTGCAGAATTAGTGATAGACGAAATGTGTAAGTTAAAGTTTAGTTTAGAATCAAAAAGAACACCCAAATCTTTAACGGTATATCTACGTTGTAATGAGATATTATCAATTGTATAGGTTCCAAGATATGGTTTAGACCGACTAAAAGTCATAAACATACATTAAGAGCAATTCAGAGGAAGATGATTAGCCAAGCACCAAAGTTGCATAGAATCTAGGTCGTTTTGAAGTAGATTAAGTTGAGAAGGATCGTTAAATGAAAGAATTAATTTTACATCATCGGCATACATTAGTATACGAGAATGTAATAATATAGACGGAAGATCGTTAACAGTTACTTGGATAACTGTGGTAATTCTAGAGCTAATACATGCAATTAAAACACGGACCTTTTGGAACGTGTGCTTTTATTAGTCTAAAACCAAGCGATCGCAAGATCGTTACACTGGTTGAACTCTAGATAACATGCACATCGTATGGTCTTGTACCGACGACAGATCTTTCAAATGTCTGCCCTATCAACTTTTGATGGGGGGTAACGGGGAATCAGGGTTCGATTCCGGAGAGGGAGCCTGAGAAACGGCTACCACATCTAAAGAAAGCAGCAGGCGCGTAAATTACCCACTCCCAGCTCGGGGAGGTAGTGACGAAAAATAACAATACAGGACTGATATCCGAGGCCCTGTAATTGGAATGAGTACACTTTAATTCCTTTAACAAGGACCTATTGGAGTTCAAGTCTGGTGCCAGCAGCCGCGGTAATTCCAGCTCCAATAGCGTATATTAAAGTTGTTGCAGTTAAAACGTTCGTAGTTGAACTTGTGCTTCATACGGGTAGTGCAACTTACAATTGTAGTTAGTACTATACCTTTATGTATGTAAGCGTATTACCGGTGGAGTTCTTATATGTAATCAAATACTTGTATTTTTTTATATGTTCCTCCTATTTAAAAACCTGCATTAGTGCTCTTCACCGAGTGTTATTGTGGGCCAGTATAATTACTTTGAACAAATTAGAGTGCTTAAAGCAGGCTTCAAATGCCTGAATATTCTGTGCATGGGATAATGAAATAAGACCTCTGTTCTGCTTTCATTGGTTTTCAGATCAAGAGGTAATGATTAATAGAAGCAGTTTGGGGGCATTAGTATTACGACGCGAGAGGTGAAATTCTTGGACCATCGTAAGACTAACTTAAGCGAAATCATTTGCCAAAGATGTTTTCATTAATCAAGAACGAAAGTTAGAGGTTCGAAGGCGATCAGATACCGCTCTAGTTCTAACCATAAACGATGCCAGCTAGCAATTGGGTGTATCTACTTTTATGGCTCTCTCAGTCGCTTCCCGGGAAACCAAAGCTTTTGGGCTCCGGGGGAAGTATGGTTGCAAAGCTGAAACTTAAAGGAATTGACGGAAGGGCACCACCAGGAGTGGAGCCTGCGGCTTAATTTGACTCAACACGGAAGTATACGAGAATGTAATAATATAGACGGAAGATCGTTAGTAAAAAGAGTGAAGAATAAGGGCCCAAGGTGACTTCCTTGAGGAACCCCAGAAGTTACGTAGACAGGTTTAGAAATTGTAGATCTGAGTAAAACTTTCTGCGTTCTACCTTTTAAATATGAAGAAATCCATGATAGAAGAGAAGAAGAAAAACCAATACTACTGACTTTAAAAAGTAAAAGATTATGATTTACAGAGTCAAACGCTTTACTGAAGTCAGTAAAAACTACATCAGTTTGCATTTTCCTTTGGAATGCATCATGTATAAGGCATGAAAACTCCAAAAGGTTGGTCGAAGTGGACCGACTCTTAACAAATCCATGTTGATAAGTAGAAATGAAAGATTTACAGAGATGTTGCAAAGTTGCTGAAATGGTTTTCTCAAAGAGTTTTGGGATAGCAGACAACATTGCAATACCTCTATAATTATTAATAATTATTAATATCGGACTTACCACCTTTTTTATGTAAAGGAATAATAAAGGAGTCTTTCCGAAGAGTTGGAAATACTCCAGTGGCAAGTGAGAGATTAAAAAGTTTAAGCAAAGGTTGCAGCAGTGAAGAACTACATTCTCTCAACACACAACACAGGACCAGAAGACCAGAAGAAGAATAAAAGGTTACTTCTTTTGAATTTTCTGGCGATAAATAATAGTAACATTTATTTAAGGAATATTTTCGTAGTGATTTATATAGGATTTAATATATAGATATTGTAGTAGTACATACGGTAGGAATATGCAATACTAGTTGATAAGTAGTTAAGTAAGAACAATTGTTAACTTAGTTATATTATTAACATAATAAGATTCATTGTAAATACATATATCGATAGCTATAGTTAACATCTGTAATTTTAATTAACAAAAACACGATATGTTATAAAGCGTCTCTGACGAATATATCGATAGTTCGATATATTCTGATCGTGAGCGTGAAATAAGTCAGTCGGAATAGCATACTTGCAGTGTTTACATCAGAAGTGGTCGAATTCGCGAGAATAAACTCGAATTTTACAACTAAGACAAACTCATAATTGCGACTTTAAATCAATGTAAATGTTCTCAGCAGAAATAAATAAACTATCTCTGAAGGAAATAAAATTGTTGTGCAATGCCAATAAACTAAAGACAAGCGACACAACGAACACACTACTGCAACGTTTACGCGCTAGTGACGAAAGCAGCACGAAGTGTGCAAAAGGCGATTAGAAATATATACACGCAGAATGGAACATTTGCCATGACTGTCCAATCGGATTGAGTTATATACCAATCGAAAGGTATGACTTACATAACAAAAGTGCATACTAAAACTTTTGGTAACTCACCTGAATTTTAATGATTGCAGCTAGTGGGGCCGTTGGAGCCTTTTGGTAAAATTTTATATTTTTAATTTTAATTTTTTATTAAAAATACGCGTGGAATGATACCTCGATCATTTCAATCCGACAATTGGTTCAAAAGATATATTAATTTGAAATTTTTAAGGGCCTTTTTAAAATGAGATAAAAAGTTTGTTTGTTTGTTTGTCTGTTTGTTTGGATCAAAGCGCTGAAAAAGCTTATATTTTTTGATGAGAAAATGTTTCTTATCAGAAATCTAGAAATGTTTGTTCTACGACTTTAGCGGGAAATAGCTAAAGCCCGATAAATTTGAAACACCCACAGTTTCCAATCCAAAGAAGCTATAGATGTGTATAGAACACATCATGTCGTTAGAAAGATATTTTTGAGAGCTTCTAGACGTGCCTTGAATACTTATTTGCAAAGTGCTGAAAAGGCTACAGGTGAAAAAAGATTTTTAGCTTAAACTTTGGCGATTTATTAGAAAACGGTTCCGACGATTTTTATTTTTAATATTTTAATATATAATAATTTTAATATGTTGTAACACGTTAAATTTTGCGTCTTTTGATATATGACACATATCTTTAATCGAAAAGATATTACCTATTAACTGAATATATACATTTAACTATGTTCCATATTTACCATACTACTTAAAAAATCAAGCTTGAGTACGAAAAAATTTTTTGTTTCTCAAGATATCTCAACCAATTTGACAGAATATTCCTTTAAGTTGGTCGTATACATCCTAAACAAATTTGGTTAAAATCGGTCGACTATATCATATAGCTGCCATAGAACCGATTTGTCGAATATCAAGTTTTAGTATGAGAAACTTTTTTTTCCGAGATATCTCAACCAAACTGACAGAATATGCATTATAGTTCGTTTAATACATCCTGACCAAATTTGGTTCAAATCGATCTACTATAACATATAGCTGCCATGGAACGATCGGCCAAAAATTAAGTCTTAGTATAAAAAACTTTGTTGTTTTTTAAGATATATTGATCAATCTGACAACGTTCGCATCTGGGTTGGTTTTATATATCCTGACTAAAATTGGTTAAAGTAAATATAAAATTTACTATATCATTTATTTTTTGATGTAAGCATTTCGATCATTTTATATCAAACGTATTATGTCAGAAGCAGTGTTTAAAAAACTGCAGTCGAAGTAGCAGAAGTCGCAATATTTTTGCTTTTCGCTGCTTCGACTGCGAGAGACTTCTTAAAATGAACATTTGCTTCTGCTTCTGCTTCTGAAAAAAACGGAAGTCGCAGTCGAAGCAAAAGCAAAAATGAAAAGCGAACCAAAATCAAACAGCATCAACAGTCGCCGATTAGCGTTTTTTTGCTTTCCGCTTTGCTGTTGCTTTCGATCGTGAGCGTAAGTTGAAGCAGCAGCAACTGTCGACTTTCAGAATTCGTCGGCAGTCGCAGTCGCGAAAATCGATGAGCTCGACTGTTGGTTGCTTTTGATTTTCGTCGCAGTTGCTTTCGATCGTAAGCATAAGTCGCTGGCAGCAGCAAGTGCGACTTTTGGAAGTCGGCGGCAGTCGCAGTCGCGAAAAACTGCTGTTTGCTTCTAATTTTTGTCGCTTTTGCTTTTGACCAAAAATCTGACGCCATAGGTCATTTGAAATCCATTTGCGACAGACTATATAGTCTTAATCCTACTGGCGATTTGTGCTCAACACCGAATTCCAGCTCAAATCAAATGGAGAACAATTTTTTTTAATGAGGAAGACGCATTGTTGGATGCATACTTAGCGCAAGGTGTTAAAACTGAAGTCAACAGTACAATGGACGTTTATTCAAAAATTGAAAATCTCCAACTTCCTTATCAACGAATAGACACAGACATTTTACAATATTGGAATATTCAATGATTAATTGAAGTTTACTTATTAAGACTAAGACTGGTGCTAACCGACAACTGCAATCGCTTAAGCCAGGATGTTCTTGAGAACATATTGCTCGTTAAATTAAATCCCAGCTTTTTGGACATGGCAATTGATCCAATGAAACTTTTTGAAAATGACAAACAATCTAATCAAAGCGATTGACAACAAGGGGGCTCCGCCCCTGCTCGCTTCGCTCGCGATACAGTCGACCATACTCGACTGTCGGAGACCCCGTACTTGGTAAGAAAAAAGCAAAGACTGGTGAAAATTAATTTATATTTTAGTTAAACATTGATTCGTCGTAGGATTTTATATTTAAAAACATCAAATAATCAATGCAAAGTCGAATAGACATATGCGTTAGAGAGAGCGAGACAACAATATGTGTATTTCCAAGATCGGTTAAGCACACGCACATTAGCATTTATAAATATGAACATGCCGGATTTTAAGCACGACAAATAGCTAAAATCAGCTGAATTTAAAAAAGGAGTTGACACAGCCGGGATTTGAACCCGCAACCCAATATCAAAATAGGATTAGAAAGTATGGGGACTCAACCCGTTGAGCCATCATCTAATATATTGCAAAATTGCTTGTTAATCAATCTTATTGAAAAATTAATTTAAAATTGTATAATAACATCAAATGTTAATGTATATGTCAATATAACATCAATAAGACATGACAATATAACATTAATAAATACAAAAAAAAAAAACCATTTGCCCGAGGCAGGCCTCGAACCTTCGACCTGCGTGATAGATGAATTCAGCGACTTAGCAATGTACGCCACGAAACGCACTAGCATTCGTCTGCCAAATTTCAGCTTTGTTAACAGCATTTTTCTGCTACTATTTATGATTACTGCCAACCCTCACACAATTAAACAGCTTAACTTATTATTTTAATATCTTCGCTATTAACCGTCCGATCGCAATGAAAATTTCTACACAGATCGTGGACTATTAACGCTTCATCTGTGGAAAATCTGTGGAAAATCTCTCTTTCAAATTGTTCTTGTAATTTAGAAATGAAATTTTAAATTTGGATTTTAGGGCGTTAAAGGGGGCGTGGCAAAATTCTAAAACAAACTTGATCTGCTTGCAATATAGATGAACCTAGATACCAAGTTTGGTGTCTCTAGCTCTTATAGTCTCTGAGATCTCGATTTTCATACAGACGGACGGACGGACGGACAGACGGACATGGCTATATCGACTCGGCTGTTGATGCTGATCAAGAATATATATATTTTATGGGGTCTGCCACGCCTCCTTCTGCCTGTTACGCACATTTTTTTTGAAACAAACTTAATAGACCCCTGTACTTTTTTTTAAGTACGGGGTCTAATCAAAAGACAGTGATAATACTGACTATTGCTTGAAATGGCTTCTATTGTTCTTATTGTTTTTTGATAAATCAACTCTAGCTAAGAAGATACATTTCATTTTTTATTTACTTAATCACTAATTGACATCCTTCATTTCAAGTTTTTCAGTCATCGGATTTTGTATCTCAAACTGCCGTATTGCTTCGCTCGTATTCGGTTATTTTCAGTCGAGTACACTCTGTCAGCCCTTTGCATAATCTGCAAAATCTAAAATGTCAAGAAAAATTTCGAGTCTCGAATTGACCTCGACTTGGAAATTGTTACTAGAATCAAAACAAAAATCAAAAGACAGTGATAATACTGACTATTGCTTGAAATGGCTTCTATTGTTCTTATTGTTTTTTGATAAATCTACTCTAGCTAAAAAGATACATTTCATTTTTTATTTAATCACTAATTGACATCCTTCATTTCAACTCTTTTAGACATCGGATTTTGTATCTCAAACTGCCGTATTGCTTCGCTCGTATTTGGTTACTTTCAAGTCGAGTCCACTCTGTCAGCCCTTTGCATAATCTGCAAAATCTGAAATGTCAAGAAAAATTTATAGTTTCGACTTGATCTCGAATCGGAAATTGCTACTAAAATCAAAACAAAAATCAAAAGACAATTACAGTACTGGCTATTGCTTGAAATGGCTTCTATTGTTCTTATTGTTTTTTGATAAATCAATACATGCATTCAAAGAAGTAGACATAGAGAGAAGGAGAGAGATTAAAAACGAGCCAAAACAAAAGAATTTTCTAGATTAGCATTTATAAATATGAACATGCTGGATTGGATTATGAACACGACAAATAGCTAAAATCAGCTGAATTTAAAAAAGGAGTTGACACAGCCAAGATTTGAACCCGCAACCCAATGTCAAAATAGGATTACAAAGTATGGGGACTCAACCCGTTGAGCCATCATCTAGTTCATCAACAAGAAAAATTGCTTGTTAATCAATCTTAATGAAAAATTAATTAAAAATTGTATAATAACATCAAATGTTTATGTATATGTCAATTTAACATCAATAAGACATGACAATATAACATTAATGAATAAAAAAATAAAAACTATTCGGCCGAGGCAGGATTCGAACCTTCGACCTGCATGATAGCATAAAATTAGATGAATTCAGCGACTTAGCACAGTAATCCACGGAGCACTCTAACATTCGTCTGCCTAATTTCAGCTTTGTTAACAGCATTTTTCTGCTAAGTAATAATTTATGATTACTGCCAACCCTCACAGAATTAAACAGCTTAACTTATTATTTTAATATCTTCGCTATTTACCGTCCGATCGCAAGGAAATTTTCTACACAGATCGTGGACTATTTACGCTTCATCTATGGAAAATCTGCAGTTTCTCGCTTTCAAATTGTTCTTGTAATTTAGAAATGAAATTTTAAATTTGGATTTTAGGGCGTTCAAGGGGCGTGGAAAAATTCTAAAACAAACTTGATCTGCTTGCTCAGAGAGAGTTCTCTGTTTGAAGTGTTCAGACGTGTTTGTTTTGGCTCCTTAACTTTTTTTTTAATTTTTTACAATAATATCAACTATAATTATCATTTTTGCATTTATTCTGTGCCGTGCTGTTGAAGTCAACATCTGCTGTGCTAAGTGCTAATCAATTGTGTGTTGTATCTTCCAAAAAAAACTTTTTAACAAAGTAAAAGTCTAGTGACGAAAGTCTTTCCTGCTCCAAAATTTCTGATATCCCATTTTGTGACGAACGATATTAAACTTAATATATAAATAATTATAAAATAAAAAGTTTGGCATTCGGAACATTGCGCATAAAGATCTTGATTCTGTATACCTAAAAATAATTTTAATGCGCAGTGCCGAATGCCAAACTTTTTATTTTATAATTATTTATATATTAAGTTTAATATCGTTCGTCACAAAATGGGATATCAGAAATTTTGGAGCAGGAAAGACTTTCGTCACTAGACTTTTACTTTGTTAAAAAGTTTTTTTTGGAAGATATCAGAAATTTTTGGAATTTAATATGATTCTGACAGTGTAATTTTGCTATAAAATTATCAAAATGCTTACTTCAAATAAAAAATAAATAGGGCAGCTATATAATATAGTAAACCGATTTTAT
>JAWNLU010000620.1:50000-163802 GCA_035042165.1 Drosophila kuntzei | reverse complement strand
CTCCAGAAGTAAGTATAAATGGGTAAGTATTCATGCATGTGTATGTGTGAGCTTGCAACAGCTCGCTGCATCCGAAAAATCAGTAAAAATACCAGGCGAACAGAAATCAGCAGCAAGCGAATATTTAATCTGTGCACCAGAAACTCAAGGTCATATTTTCACTCAATTCTACCGTGGACAGCAGAAACTCAAGGTCATATTTTGAGTCAATTTAAAATTTGGTTGCTTTCTACTCATTTCTGTTCGCCTGGTATTCCAGCTGGTATTTTGGCTCTTTTCGACTAATTTCTAGGTTCTAGTTTCTAGGATCTAGATTCTTATTTTAAGGACCTAGATTCTTATTTTAAGGAAGATAAAATCTTATTTTAAGGAAGATAAAATCTTAATTTAAGGAAGATAAATTCTTATTTTAAGGAAGATAAAATCTTATTTTAAGGAAGATAAATTCTTATTTTAAGGAAGATAAATTCTTAAAATTAGATTTTAGTTCCTTAAAATAAGAATTTTCTTCCTTAAAATAAGAATCTAGGTCCTTAAAATAAGAATCTAGATCCTAGAAACTAGAACCTAGAAATTAGTCGAAAAGAGCCAAAATACCAGCTGGAATACCAGGCGAACAGAAATGAGTAGAAAGCAACCAAATTTTAAATTGACTCAAAATATGACCTTGAGTTTCTGCTGTCCACGGTAGAATTGAGTGAAAATATGACCTTGAGTTTCTGGTGCACAGATTAAATATTCGCTTGCTGCTGATTTCTGTTCGCCTGGTATTTTTACTGATTTTTCGGATGCAGCGAGCTGTTGCAAGCTCACACATACACATGCATGAATACTTACTTATTTATACTTACTTCTGGAGCTTGAGGGTCTAAAAGAGCCGAAATACCAGCTGAAATACCAGGCGAACAGAAATGAGTAGAAAGCAACCAAATTTAATTCGCATCATATTTAAATTGAGTGGAAATATGACCTTGAGTTGCTGAGCTGAGTGAAATTGCTCCCGTTTGAGCAAATGCTTGAGCGTTTCTTTGAGCGACAGGTAAAATTACATTTTTTGCTCTAACGACCTACTGTAAATTCTGTTCGCCTAGTATTTTTGGAGTTTGCTTCATTTAGTTCCTGAAATTTTTTTCCCCATCTGAAAAAAACCCATTCCGCAAAAAAAAAAAGTTTAATTTTTCATTTTCAAATTCATTTTATTCTTAAAATCCTATCCTTATGGAGTAACATTGATATGTAATTGCTACGCTTATCTTCTGATATATGTATGTATGACGATTGTACAATATTTAAATATTAGCATTACTCATAAATATAATTATTTATAGTTAAAATTAAAAAAGTGTTACAAAGTTTTATTTATATTCCTAGGGAGTAACATTAATATATAGTTTCTATGTTTATCTTCTGATGTGGAGAATGTACAACATTTTGCGATAATATATAAATACTTGTATTAATTAAAGAGATTCTTAATTTGAATTATAACTGAGTACAACAAAAATGGATTTTTATCTTACAGCTGCACAGTCGTCGGTCGTGTTTCGTAATATGATGGCCGTTATGTAGGGGAAGCCCCTGTTTGATGTCCGTGATGGTTATGCATCGTGCCCATTGGTTACTGGTTATCGCTCCTACCTGCAATACAATGCAAACGTTTAAAATACCAGGCGAACAGAAATCAGCAGCAAATTTCCACTCAATTTTAATATGACGCAATTAAAGTTAATTTACTTTCTGTTCATTTCTGCGCGCTTGGTATTTTTTTTTTTTTTTTTTTAGTAATATTGTATATATATATATATACATAGTAGTTAAAAGAAAAGAAAAAATTCATAAACCTAGTGTTTCTTTTTAAGAATTTATTAATTCAAAATAAATTTTCCATATCTTGATCAAGGTAGAAGAAGGTCAGGAATATAGACGAATTGGGCAAATGATAAAAAATTTAATTTAGGTTTAAATGTCAAATTATGAGATCCCTCAAAAATGTGGTATATAATCAAAGGCCGAATTCTTTTTTTAATTCTTAAAATCCTTCTTAAAAATGTAATTAAATAATATTTAGAAAATTTTAGAAATGCATTTAAAGTTCTGGGAGTATTCACAACTTACTATATATTAGGTTTCATTGAAGGAAAATACAGAATACAAATTTTTTTTTTGAAAATATTTCGCATTTATTCATCATTTAAAATGTTGGCTTAGAATTTAATTTCGTAATTCTCCAAATTTATGGTTTAAACAAAAAAAAAAAATACTTCGTCACAATCTCTCACACACACACACACATGCACACATATGTATATATATATAAATCATTCAGCGTGTGTACCAACAAATATATATAATATATATCAACCATATGAATAACGAAAATACGCTCCAAATATCGTAATGTTCAACGGACAAATGTAGAGATAATTGACCAAGTTTGCTAAAAGTTGGTTAAAGTAAGTTTCGTTTCGCATCAAAAATATCTAATGATTATTCCTATATATATATATATATATATATTTATTGATGCATGCTCCTTCTGCATTAGTTGAACCCACAGCCCGTTTGGTCTTTTAGTAAGATTCTCATCGTTTCCATATTTCGAATACAACTTTAAAATTCCCAACTAATTCCAGCTTATAATACGTTACATATTTTATCTTGTTGTGTGTTCACACACACACACACAGAAAGAGAGGGAAATAGAGTGTTAGCTAATGACATTTGAATACTTAAAACTAGCGACTGTATTGTACTTCTATTTTAGTTAGGAACACAGAAGTGTGGACATGTCTATGAGTGTGTGTGTTAATATATAAACATATATATATATGTGTGTGTGTGTGTGTGTGTGGCATTATTAACTAACAGTAAGTTATCAAGTTAATACAGCTTATAATCGTAAGTTCAATTGGCCTGTTTATTTAGGTTTAATTTAAGTTTAGTTTAAGCATAAGATCCTCCATTTTATACTGCTTCTTCGTATCTTTGCACCTATCTTTATTCATCTTTCGATTACCTTTCTTTAGTTCTTCTTGAAAACACAGCACGACATTTAACAATTGATTAAGTACACTTTCAGTTTCTCAATGGTTCTGTTTCGTATTCAGCTTAAGATACAGATACAAGCACACAGATACATTCATACTCAAGGGAAGGAATTA
Organism: Drosophila kuntzei; assembly: GCA_035042165.1. Lineage (NCBI taxonomy): Eukaryota > Metazoa > Arthropoda > Insecta > Diptera > Drosophilidae > Drosophila > Drosophila kuntzei. Next base: position 160,641 of record JAWNLU010000620.1, on the reverse strand, counting down.
AGAGATACAGGAGGAGGGAGAGAGCTGGGGGGGGGGGCGGTGTTGGAAGGAAAGGGTATCTGCATGATCATACACTTAAATGCAGCCCAACAATTTGAATAGAACTACAGAATAAACGATAAGATAAATAAAAACTATCGTTTGTACTATCGGCAAAACTATCGTTCAAATTAATTTCACATAACAATACTTTTATCGATAGTATTAACGATAGTTTTATAGTTTTGAGAGTTATTCCCCAATTAATCTGAACTATAGCTACATATAAATATAAATATATGTATGATTATAATACGTTTACATTGTTTTTTGGTATATTTGAGACTACAACCGGAAAAAAACAACCATCCAATAATATCCACAAAATGTGAAACTTAAGATTAACAGATCTATCAACTATTATCCAAAGTAAAACATGAATAAAGCGAATGGAACGAAATATGAAAACTTATAAAAATAAATCACATTAATCACATGCTAATACATTAAATACTTTAGTTAAGGTTGCTGTATAAAACAAAGCTTAAAACGACCGACTAACTATAAGTGTCTTTGGGTGGGTGGTTGAGGGGGGACGGGGGAGGGGATAGAAGGAATTTAAGGACAAATTTATGATACATAAATAAATAAAAGGCTTAGAGCTAAAATTTAAATATAAGAATCGAATACTCACAAACACACTCACACATACAAATAGATATAGATAGATATATATATATTAATATATATGTATAGAGATATATACTAAGTAGTTGGTAAAGCTAATACATTTGTTGTTATTGTTTGTTGTTTCCGATATCTTAAAATCGTTTTCTTTTGTTTTGTTTTGTTTTGTTTTTTTCTCTCTGTCTCTGTCAAATTTTTGGTGTTTCTTCTTCTTGTTGTTCTTAATAATTATAGATTAATCGTATCCAGATCCTGACAAGGTGCACGTGGACTCATATCATCGGTGCCCGTATCGCTGCCACGCCTTGTTTCCCCGCTGCCACGCCCATCGCCCCTTATGTCCGCCATGGACGAGTGAATTTGATTGTTTTGATTGTTTCGCAGATTCGTGTTGTTGTTGTTGTTGATGTTGTTGTTATGATGATGATGATTATGATGATGATGATGATTTTGGCCAACTGTCTGCGTCTGTTTGCCAACAATCGCATCCGACGAGCCAACATTATTGTGCAACGCCTGCGTCTTCTTCGTGCCCAATCCCAAGGGAAGGCAAAATCCTGCGGCAACTTGTGCATGATTTTTCCCGATGTGATCAGACGACCAAAGCCCTCCTGCACCCAGAGAAAGAGACAAAAATAGAGAGAGAGAGAGAGAGAGAGAGTGAGTGAGTGAGTGGAGAGTGGTGAATATGGACACTCCCACCTGGTGAGCAAAGGCGTAACCAGAGCGCACGGAGCGACGTCCACGGCGGGAGGACGGAGTACGGCGGACATCGCTCGAGATGCGAGAATGCATTTTCTTCAGCGATTTCTGGCGAATCTGCAACAATAAAGAAGGATTAATCTATATGTAAATAGTAAAGGAAAAAAGTGTGAGCAGAAGAAGAAAAAAGTATAGATAAAGCTAAAATCTGGTATTAAATTAATCCACTGCAATTAATAATCTCGGATTCTCTTAAACCAAGCACCAAATACTTAATTCAAGCACAATTTCTCTTAGCAATATTTTGATTTTCGGGGTCTGTACATATTTTTAAGCAGGGATTAAAACCTCAACCGAAACCGTAACCTTTGACCGGTGAAAACCAATTGAAATTTGTTACCGTAACTGAAACCGTAACCGAAAATATTTTTCTCCACTGTACCGAAACCCATAAACCGAAACTCCTAAACCGAAATAACCGTTTACTAACCGATTATTTATAAGGGTTAATTTCAGTTCTGCCAATTTTGATAACTTCGAACTGTCATAACTTTGTCAAAATTCAATCAATTTCCATGCGGAAGGTAAATTGGAGCATAATTTTACTTCTTAATTCGTTCTGCATTTAAATTTTGTTCATTTTAAAAATTCTAAATTTTTGAAATTTTTCGAAAAATGATAAGGGGTAACACTGTAAAATTTCTTAAAAATTTAAAATTTTCGAATTTTGAAAATGAATAAAATTTAAATGCAGAACGAATTTAAAGGTAAAATCATGCACAAATTCACATTGCGCATGGAAATTGATTGACTTTTGACAAAGTTACGGCAGTTCGAAGTTATCAAAATTGCCAGAACCGAAATAAACCCTTACAAATGAATCGGTTAGTAAACGGTTATTTTCGGTTTAAGGAGTTTCGGTTTATGGGTTCGGTACAGTGGAGAAAATATTTTCGGTTACGGTTATAAATTTCAATCGGTTTTCATCGGTTAAAGGTTACGGTTTCGGTTAAGGTTTTAATCCCTGCTGAAACCGATACTCGTTTTGGTGTAGTACCCTGAATTTCTCACTCTTCAGGGGAATAATTAAGAAAGAAGGAAAGATAGAGAATAAGGGTCAACTGGACACTCTGCACGATAGTCCACGCTAGTGACAAAAACAGACTAACACATGAATCACAAAATTAAAATAGAAAGAAATATATGACATAAAAATTGAATTAGTCTTGAAAAATAAGGGAGGCTGATAAACGATAATAAAGAGAAAAAAAGAGAAAAGCGAGAAATTTAAAAGAAGAAGTTGGAAAGAATTGGGGAAGAATGAAGAGAGGACAGAGATGATAGAATAATAATAGAGGTAACTCACCTTGTCGGACAAACTGGGATGCACATCGAGCAGATAGAACTTGTAGGCCAGTACAGGTGCTATCAGCATGACGACCGTGATAAGCATGGTCACCCAAAAGGTGAGATCCTTGATGGCCTGCGTGAGGGATCCGACGTAGGGTCCACCGATAACATAATTGTAGAAATAATCGAGCACAAAATACCAAATGAGACTACCCCAGATGGTCACATGATTAACAATCGTCCAGTACGAGGTGTACAAAGCAATCTATAAAGAGAATGAACATTCAGAAGAACATTCTACAGATTCTACACAAGAAAAAAGAAATCGATCGATAAACTAGACATACCTGAGCCGTGTTATCGACAATGAGAATTGTGGCAACGACAGCGCCGAGCGTCATGTGATCGCTCAATATGTAACCATTGTGGGAGACGCCATCTCTGTAAACTCCATAGGGTATTAGGAACAGGATGAGGGAGGTGAAGGCGCCATGGAGGACGCTATAGATGAACTCGCGTATGTTGAAGAGCTCACTCTTCAGGCCCGGCGTATAAAGACGCGGATACTCAACGCTATTCTTATCCGAGACATCCTGCTCAAAGACCCCCAGCGCCAGCACCGGCAGCGATGTGTAGAACAGATTGTACACCGATATGAACATGGGATCGAAAACGGTCTACAACACAAATATACATATAATCCAATTGCATTATTTAACAAGTCATCGAGATATATATTTCTACAGTTTACTATGTAGTTAGATATTTTCATAGAATCTCATTTTATTTAATTCGGAAAAACTAAAATCTTCAGATATTGTATTTTAATCTATAGAATTTTATGAAATACTGTTTCTGAAAACATGGAAAATACATTTTTAATCCTCTTCCTTCTTCCTTCCTTCCTCTTCTATTCATTGTATAGATAAAATAGGCAACATTAAAAAAATATCTTTATAAGACTGAAGATATATGTCATATCTTCATTTTAAATATTCTAAAAATATTTAAATGTTATTCGTATGGATAGAAAGTCTATAATAGACGGTAGATAAATTTCTGATCTATGTAAATCTATTTTAGTAGATAGTTTACTATACAGTATACTAGATGTCTTCTCTAAATCTCAGTTACTTAAGAAAACTGGTTAATAAAATAGAATCTTCAGATATTGTACAGATTTATAAAAATATCTTTGAAAATATGGAAAATAAATTTCAAATCTACTTCTACGACAGTCTTTTAATTTTATAGATGAAATAGGCAACATTAAAAAAAATACCTTTATAAGATTGAAGATATATACCATATCTTCATTTTAAATATTCTAAAAATATTTAAATGTTATTCGTAGATAAATTTCTGAACTATGTAAATCTACTTTAGTAGATATATATATATAAAACTTAAGATATGAGTATAAAAATACATATCTTTGATAAACGATTTCTCAGTTAACATCATTTATCACAAATATTATATCAATAGATAGTATTTATATTCTTATAGATAAAGTATATAAAATATTTTTGAAAATATGAAAGTTTAATCTCCCATTTTAACAAAGAATTTCAAATCTTATAGACGCAGACATATATATCTGAAATTACACTTAGTCCTCTAATCTTTATATCTTCAAGTCTATACATAGATATAAACTACTTTAAATCTTATAGACAGTGAGTATGAAATATCATTGAAATAATGTCAAAAGTATTCTCCAATCTTAAATCAACAACATATCTATTGTTAGGATACATTTATCTCTCACCTGTGCACTGAATCCACAGAAGAGGGAATACCAGCAGTGGCACAGCGTAAATGCAAAGTTCTTGTAGAAAAAGTAGCGTAGAAACTTGCACATCCGATAATAGGACCATCGTCCATGTACCAGCAATAGACGTTCCAGATAACAAAACTGTGCGATCGCATAATCACTCGATAGCACCGCCTGAAGACCCTCTTGGCCCGATATGCCTACCCCAATGTGAGCGGCTGTCAGGAATATGAAAGGAAATAAGAAGAGGAAAATGGATTATTATAACTTAAAGATAAATAGATATATAAATTCTAACTTTTTGGTATTTGAAATTGTTTTCTTGAATTTTATATAATTTCTTTTGCAGCAATTGTGATATTTGTAGGAGTAGTAATGGTTGTATAAGTAGTAATATAAGAAGTGGTATAAGTTAAAGTATAAGATTAAGTGTAAGTAGTAATATAAGGAGAAGTACAGTATACGTTATAGTATAAGTTGTAGTATAAGTAGAAGTATAAGTAGTAGCATATGCTGTAGTATAAGTAGCAGTATTAGTAGTAGTATAAGAAAAAGTATAATTTGTAATAAAAGGAGGATAAGTATAAGTAGTAATTTAAGTACGTTATGGTATAAGTGGAAGTATAAGTAGTAGTATAAGTAGTAGTATAAATATCAGTATAAGTATTAGTATAAGTAGCAGTATTAGTAGTAGTATAAGATGAGTATAAGTAGTAGCAGTAGTATAAGTTGCAGTATAAGTAGTAGTATAAGAAAAAGTATAAGTCAAAATATAAGAAGTATACATATAAGTAGTAGTATAAAAAGAAGTATTAATAGTATACGTAATAGTAAAAGTAGAATCGTAAATAGTTTTATACGTAGTAGTATAAGTAGTAGGATAATAATAAGTATAAGTAAAAGCACCAGTAGTAGTATACGTAGTAGTAAAATTATTAGTAAAAATAGTAGTAGTATAATAATTAGTGTAAATAGTAATATAAGAAGTAGTACGTATATGTAGATGTATTAGAAGAAGTGCTACTTTGCTACTATTGTAGCTTGAGATACAATAGGAGGAGCAAAGAGACAGTCAAATTGATCTATGAAAATACACAGAAAAATAAATTGTAGTACTAGTAGAAGAAGTAGTTGTAGTGGTAGTAGTAGTAGCAGTAGTAGTAGTAGTAGAAGTAGTTGTAGTAGTAGTCGTAATACTATAATAGAGAGAGTTCTTCTCTCTCTTATGATATCTATGATCTCTAAAATCTCTATGATCCACATTCTTTCTGTCATATGTTTTCTATGTTTTCTGATCTGTGATCTCTTATCATCGATCGTTTTTACTCACCCTTAATCATGGAGACATCGTTGGCGCCATCGCCAATGGCCAAGGTGACGGCATTTTTGGCACGCTTGATAAGTTCGACGACCAGCGCCTTCTGGAGCGGAGTAACCCGACAACAGATCACCGCCTTGCACTGCGAAGCGATGTCCAAGAATCTACAGAGAGAGAGAGAGAGAAAGTGGGTGAGTAAGAGATGAAGTCTTCTCTTCAGTGTTGCCATTTTAGCAATTTTATTGCTAGATTTATCCCTTTTTTTCTTGTAAAAGCTAGAAAAATTGTTGATAGCATTTGATAGCTAGAAGTCTAGCAATTTAAATCAATTAGTATCCTCTTCGTTACTGAGCTATGAGAAAATTTATTTTCCCAAATGGTACAACAATTGAGACCCTGGAAATTTATGTATATTTACAGATATGAACTTACAAGAAGTCGAATGTAATGTATCAACTACACTGAAAAAAAAGACCAACTTCTAAAATCAAGAACATTCATCTTAAATATTTAGTTCTTAAAACAAGACCATTTTAAGACCTAATTACTAATACTAAAAATATTAATCTAAAAAATCTAAATTGTTTGGAAAATATATTTTCGGAACATTTATAAAAAAATAAATAAATCCAAAAATGTATAAATATCAAAAAAATAAAAATAAGTTAAAAGTTTAAGACACCTGCCTAATTTTTTTATTTAGGTGGAGAATTTAAGACTTTTTAGTCTAAAAACAAGAACTTATTCAAATTTGAAAAGTTCTTAATATCAAGATGTGTTTTCTAACTTTAAGAATTTTATGTTCTCGACGCATATTTTAAACCAAAATTCTTAGTTCTTGATTTAAGAATTTTTTTTTTTAACTTATTCATATTTGGAAAGTTCTTGAAATCAAGATGTGTTTTCTAACTTTAAGAATTTTATGTTCTCGACGCATTTTTTAAAACCAAAATTCTTAGTTCTTGATTTAAGAAATTTTTTTTTATCAGTGTAACCATTACCAAAAAAAAATTTAAAAAGGAAATTTCATTGTTGCTGGAATAATTTAAGATTTGTGTTTCATTTACACATTATAAACTTAATCTAAATTTGATTAAAAATTAGAAATTTCTATATCACTTTAATTTTCTTTTAGCAAATTTTCAGCAATTTTAAAAGTTTTAAATTTGAAGATTCTGTTGATGAAGTCATTAACATCGTCGAAATTTGATTGTTGCTGGAATAATTTAAGATTTGTGTTTCATTTACACATTATAAACTTAATCTAAATTTGTTAAAAAATTAGAAATTTCTTTACACACTACGTGGTGCTTTCGTCACTAACGCGGACTGCCGTCCGCAGTGATCACATCTTAATTTTCTTTTAGCAATTAATTTTAGTGAATAATATTCTGGCAACACTTGTTCTCTTTAAAGTAATACTCACTTGCTCTCCAGCTCCGGGGAGAGACAATGGACCAGAGAGTGTCCATTGACGACGAGAGCGAATCCCGTTGTCTCATCGACAACAATGGAGGGAGCACTACGTCTGCCGTCTTCGCTCTTCTCAGCGTCCCCAAAGAGATCATTGCACTCCGCGCTATGTGAGGGAAAGAGACAGTTACTGGTGTCATTCACAATGTGTGTGTGTGTGTGAGAGAGAGAGAGAGAACATAAAATGTTGTATGGATGATTTGTTAAATGGAATACGAAAAAACATTTAAAAGAGATGACACAGAGAACAGCAACAATTACACAGAGAGAGAGAAGAAGGAGTTAGACAAAAGAGCAGACATGCTTTTGTTAGGTTATGTTAGAGGGAGAGAGCGCACAGCTCACGCTCTTTCGCGCGCTCTCTCTCTTACGCTCAGCAGAGAGTAAGACATGAGTAAGCAATCTAAGGAATACGATATGATATAACAACAGATTATAAATCAAACAACGACAATAACAATTAAATATAATAATTTATAGTTTTTGTGAATACTATTTTTAGTTTTTAAATTGTTTAATTTAATAAATAACCAACAAAAAATATAAAAAAATGATTGACGATGACAAAACTGAAAGAACTTGGACAATGAACATTTGGTTTTGTGTGTTACATTATTAAAATCCATGAAGCATATCGAGTTTTATATAATATGATATTTTACTTGACGGGCGGAACAAGTACCAATAGAGGGTAACACATCCTTGGAAACACTAAAATTCATCAAGTTACATTTAATTTCGTTTTCTTATCTTTTCTACAAATCAGCGAAATTGGCAAAAAGTACATTTAAAAATAATCGAATCTATAAATCTATATCTATACGAAATGTTTAGTTGGTAAGTCAAAACATTGAATTATAAATTGTAAATTGTAAATTACAAACAATATATAGTTTTAGAAACCAAAATAAAAATAATAATATAGAGAGAGATACATAGATTTATAGAAAGAAAGAGAGATAGAGAGTTAGCAGAAGATACAGGGTGACTTTCTAGCTGCGCTTTTTTTGGGTGTCATTTCTGGTTTAGCTTCACTGCGTCTAGAATTTTCATTATTTGGATATTGATTTTTTATTTATTTTTTTTTTTTTTGGTATTTGGGAAATATTTTTTTTTTTTGGTTTTTTGGAGTGCCCTCTACCTGTCCGGTCCGCCCTTATTATCCTTAATTTTGGCATCCCACCTAAAGGTAACCACCGATATCGCTGGCGGCGGTTGTGGCATTGGCGATCCACTTATATCCTGCATAAATGCGGATGTCTGTGTCATCGTCACGCTCATGGGGTCCATACTGCTATCACTATTCAGTTGGTTCATCGCCTCGGTGCCTGCATTAAAAATAGTATTATAAATCGCATATCGGTGTGAAATAATCGAAAATAATCGAAGATAATTATGTGTTATTGATCAACAATAATCAGTTATCAGTAATAAGTTATCTGTGATCTCTTATCGATTGAACAGTGATAAATTATGTGTCTCGTCTTATTTTATCACCATATTATCGATCATTAATAGGGAGACAGAAAGCGATAAGCAGTAATCAGTAAATACTTATTTCTGATTAGTTATTGAACGATTACTTATAATAAATTATCGATTGCCAGTGATCAGTTACCGATGACAGTGTGAATTAATCGAAAATATTCGGAAATTATTATATGTTATTGATCAACAATAATCAGCAATAAGTCATCAGTGATCAGTTATCGAATAAACAGTGATAAATTATGTGTCTCGTCTTGTTTTATCACCATATTATCGATCATTAATCGGGAGACAGAAAGCGATAATCAGTCATCAGTTAACAATTATTTCTGATTAGTTATTGAACGATTATTAATAATAAATTATCGATTGTCAGTGATCGGTTACCGATGATCAGTAGACAGTTGGAAATAATCGAAAATAATCGGAAATAATTAAGTTTTATTGATTAACAACAATCAGTAAAAAAGTCATCGATAATCGAATGAAAAGTGATAATTTATCGGTGATATCTTGTCACCATATTTTCGATCTTTAATCGGGAGACAGAAAGCGATAATCAGTATTCAGTTAAAAATTATATCTGATCAGTTATTTAACGATTATTAATAATAAATTATCGATTAACAATAGTCAGTAATCGCATATTTATTATTGATTTACAATAATCGGCAATAGATGATCAAGTAACAGTTGTCCGTGATCGATAAAGGGAAAGCGATAAACAATTAAAGGTTCAACATGAACAGGGATCAGTTATCGATAGGCATTATTTAGTTAACTTTTATCGATTATCAGTGATCGATAGTCAGCAGTTGTTATTCTAATCACTCACCACCTGGACGGAAGCGATCAAATATCTTAATGGACTCCTTGAACTGCCGAAGTTGCTTTTCCACCTCCTCAACAGAACTGCCATCCACAATGAAGACGTCCACCAGCTCATCTGTTAACAGTTGACAGGAGTAGCCAATGTTAATTGCCGTTTCTTCAAAAGATAAAAAAGAATGCTTAACTCAATTATACAGATCAGTTCGACTTGTTACATACCCTGTTTATCGCCAGTCAGTACCCAGATTTTGATGCCTGCATTTTGTAGATTCGCTATCGATTTGGGGACACCATCTTGCAACTTATCCTCAATGGCGGTCACACCCAACAATTGCATATCGCTCTCGATCTCCTCGTACATCGCATTCAGTTTCTGTTCTCGCCCATCCATTGATAGAGCTGCCTCCTGTTGCCGCGACCGCCATTCATTGTAATACTCTTCTGTGAGTCGTCGCTCGGCTAGCACAAGAGTTCGCAGACCTTCACCGGCGAATTTCTTTAAATCAAATAAGAATATGAATTTGTATGAATGTATTTGAAGAAATTACTGAGGAAGTGGAAGAAATTTATGGATACTTCACAGCTGAAGAAGTTCCAGAATTAATCTACTGTGGAAAAATCATTATTTTCCTACTTTGTACGATATTCAAAAATTTAGTAACAATAGGAAAAATTGAAGGCAATGTAAAGATTAAAAACAAAAATTATATTTGGGAAAGTTCGGCGTACTTTAGAGCTAACTTCTAGTTGCTCACATTATACGCTATTCAATTTACGATATACTTGTTAATATTGGAAATTCATAAACAACATATAGGCAATTTAAAAGTTTGAACATTTAAAGGTTAAATGAATTGCATAACTAGGCTGTCTAATACGATATTCAAGTTAAGCTCAAGTTCGATATTTCAGTAATTTTATAGCAATAGTTTATGGAATTTTTAAAGCTGGAGAATTTAAGTAATGCATTAACATCAGAGAGCCTCTGGGTTTAATCTACAGTTTACGATATTCAATTTACGATATTCATTTTACGATATTCAATTTACGATATTCAATTTACGATATTCAATTAACAAAAGAGAAATAGTAAGGAGCTGGAGAATGTTCAGAATTAATCTTAATATATTTTTCACAATTACGATATTCAATAAGGATATTCAAATACGATATTGTATAAGGAATTCATAAATAATAATGAGAAGTTTGTTGTAGCTTTTGCTACTATAAGGTAAAGAATTTACGATATTGGACACTTACGTTCAAGTGATCCTGGGTGCGTGCCTTGAGATCCTCCTGCCCGCCATGCAAGCGATCGTATATCACATTATCAGCACCCTTGCAGAAGAGCACTACAGAGTTGCCACGCCTCAAAATGACAGACATGCGTTTGCGCACATTGTTAAAGTCGAGAATGTGCAACAGTTCGTATTCCTAAGCGGATCAATCAGGTATTTTATTTATGGAATAGATATATGTAGATATAGATTACCTCGAGACGACCCATCACTTCGATGGTAATACTGTTTGGTGTGCGTGAACGAAACACGAAGCCAAAGTTTCGTGCCGCGGAGACAAGAGCGGACTCGTCGGGACTTTGGGCCTGATACTCCAATTTCCCGTCTACGGTCTCCGCCATTACCGTATGACAGAGAGCGAGCAGACGAAAGAAATTATGGGAATGCTCCTCATCCGATCGAACCGCATCCAACAAAGTTCGATCGTACCAACGAAGTCGCTCTCGTGATGTGGATTTGCCGAGAAGTCAATTGGTTCGACGACCTGTATGAAATAATTGGAATCAAAGCGTAAAAATTTAATCAATCTGTCTGAAAATTACAGGAAAACTCTACAGATTTGATTAAGATTTATATTAGTTTAGTTTTTAGTTTTGTTAAGCATAGCTTGGCAATAAATTTGTATAATTGTATGAAGCAGAGGCGAAGGCATTGATTATTATTTACGATATACGGCTTACGAGATTCAATAATAACACTTTGTTGTTTAAATAGTTACAATTATTAAACGATATTCGGTTATGTTACGATATGGTATTTTTGATTTATGTATGCAATACAGTATTCAGCAAAAGCAATATTGGCCATACGATATTCGCTTAGAATGAACTATATTTGCTTAAAGTTCGTTCACAATTACGATATGCGTTAGTAATAAGTGTAACATCGATGTTAAATCAAAGTTCTCACAATTAAGCTTAAGGTTAGGCTATTTTTACTGTTTAAAGCTTATATATTAGCTACATTCGGCAGTTGAAGCAGATGATCGTATCGTATGTCTGAGTATAAACGAGAATGTATTTAATGTTAATTACATATTTATTAATAAGTTAATAGAGTAAAGAATCCAATAAAAGCAGGTATTATATTTATAACTCAATAAATAGCTGTTAATTTAAGCACACAGTCACACACACACACACATATAAAGGACACTGAGGCAGGGACATTCTCAAAGCCAATACGATAAAGAAATTACCGAACAAAATGCATATGAGATGCACACATGAATATATAATAAGATAACACACAGCAAGTCATATTTACGATATGAAAAATCCACGAAGCTTAGCTTTACGATATAGCGCATCTACGATATAACGAGTTTTTAAGATTATATGTAAACGATACATACAAATTACGATATACAGCAGTACACATTTAAATAGTGCGCTTTATTGTAACGTTATTGCAACTATACGATATACATATTACGTGACATAATTACGATAAAACGCATCTACCATATGCCAAATTTGCAAAATATTTTGTTTACGATATAATTAAAAAGTAAAAGCCTTTTTACGATATATGTATAAATATCAAGTTAATGATGCAACCAATTTTTGATAAAGCGCATCTGCGATATTCTATATTTAATAGCTATTTCGTTTACGATATCGTTAATTGGCGACATAACGTATTTACTATGTATCGTAGTTCCAATGTAACTTTTTTCCGGTTTAATGGAAATAATTGTTAGTCACACATGTAATATATAAGCGATATAATTTACGGTAAGACGTATTTACGATATACTGGGTTTGTGACAAATTTTTGGGTAAAACGTATTTACGATATACGGAATTTGTGCCAAATTTTTTGGGAAAAGCTTATTTACGATACTGAGTTTGTGATGTAATTTACGGTAAAACGTATTTACGATATGCTGAGCTTGTGATATAATCTACGATAAAACGTATTTACGATATGCTGAATTTGCGATATAATTTACGATAAAACGTATTTACGATATGCTGAATTTATGATATAATTTACGATAAAACGTATTTACGATATACTGAGTTTGTGGTATAATTTACGATAAAACTTATTTACGATATGCTGAAATTGTGATATAATTTACGGCATAACGTTTTATGATATTCTGAGTTTGTAATATAATTTACGATAAAACGTATTTACGATATACTAAGTTTGTGATATAAAATGTAAACGATGTTATTATGGAACGTTGTCATGTTATATATTTAACGATATAACAAACTTACGATATAAAGTATTTACGATATGAGGCGTTTACGATATACTGTGTTTCAGATACATATCTAACATGCTAACTATACCACAAATGAGCAATGCAAACACTAACGAATAAACGATATTGAGAATAAACAGTATACTATACGATATAAGGAATGCGTCGAGAAAGAGAGAGAGAGAGGGAGAGAGAGAGAGAGAGAGAGAAGAGGAGAGAACATGCATACGTGCACTTTTTGGTGTGACGAACTCCAATTTGTGGCAAAGCGGTGCGTGCTGAGATAACGTTGATGTGCGGTGGTTGCTGTGGTTGCTGTGGTGTTGTTGATGGTGTTTGTGTTGTTGCTGTTGCTGCTGCTGTTGCTGCTGCTGCTGTTGCTGCTGTTGTGATTGTTGCTGTGGTGCCGAAATGGAGCACAACAACCATTGTCGTTGGAATGCGACTCAAATGCGGATGCTGATGATGAATTGAATTGAATCAGCTTGTGATTAGTTTGCAATTGTTGTTGTTGGTGTTGCTGGTGTTGCTGGTGTTGCTGATGTTGCAAGTGTGATTGTTCTTGTTGTTCTTGTAGTTGATTCTCATGCAAGATTATTACTTTATCGCTGCTGCTGCATGTGGAAAGACTCGAGAGTTGCCGCCGCATTCGTTGCCCGCTGCTGCGCGTGAAACAAGCTCCCAAACTTCCACTCCCGCTTCCGCTGCTGCTGCCACCTGCCCCACTTGCCCCACTTGCCCCACCGGGATCATCCAGTTCATCCTCATTGCTGTTGCTTCGATTTGGCGACAAATAATGCACTTGTTTCCTTCTGGCCAACGGATTTTCCATCGTGTGCAACGTCGGCAACATTTGATCAGCTGTTGCAATTGTTCCCTGCAACTGTGCAACATCGCTGGCCAGCTGCGTGCCACCAGCGGTGGTTAGCAACATGGCGCTCTTTCTGCCATGCACCTCCGCTTTGTGCACCAATATTGTGGGCGGTGTGGGCGTGGGCGTGGGCGTGGCAGCTGAGACAGTTGCAATTGCTGATGTTGGTTTGCTGCGACTCCGATTGCTGTTGTTGCCACTGTTGCAACTGCTGTTGCTGTTGTTGTTGCTGCTGCTGCTAGTTTGGAAAATTGTTTGCTGCTATAACGAGTAATGTGAGTTTTTTTGTTGCTATTGTTGTTGTTGTTGTTGCTGGGCACACAATTAAACAAGGATACAAGGAAGACACAGTGCTTAAGGAGGCAGGAAGAGGAGGAAAAGTGCTTAATTCTACAAGTTGACACACGCACAACATCAAGACAACACAAATTAATTAATATTCATTTCAACTGCCAATTTGCAACTCTTTTTCTTATTTTATTTTATTATTTCATCATCATCATTTCTACATTTTTTCAGTAACGTTCAACAAATTTCTCTCTCAAAAAAAAAAAAAAAAAAAAAAAATTATTTAATTTAAAAATTTAAAAAAATCAATAATGTATTGAATTCATTTAAAAACATTTTTTAATTTCATAATTTTACATAAAATACATTTAAAATAAATTTATTTATTGTACAAAATATGCCAATATTTTTCAAACATAAAAATATTTCTTGATAGATTTAACAAAACTTGTAATGCATTGAATTCATTTCTAAATTTAATAAAATGACATAAAATACATTTTAAATAAATTTATTTATTGTATAAAATAAACCAATATTTTTCAATAATAAAAATATTTGTTGAGATTTAAAATAATTTTTAAATCATTTTAAAAATACATTTCAAATCAGGGATTAAAACAGAAACGAATATCGGTTTCAGTTACGGTTTCGGTTATGCTCAAATTAAGGTTTTCGGTTATGCAAAATCTTGGAGTATCGGTTTTCGTAATGGTTATCGGTTTTTGATAAGTTTCGGTTTTAAAACACCTCATATAAATTTGGTTAATTTGGATTGAAAATTTCCATTATTTTGATTTTACTGATTTTTAATAACTTCGAACTGCCATAACTTTGGCAAAAGTCAATGAATTTCCATGCGCAATGTAAATTTGATCATGATTTTACCTTTGAATTCGTTCTGCATTTAATTTTAGTTCATTTTGAAAATTCGCAAATTTCGATTTTTTTTTAGAAATTTTACAGTGTTACCCCTTATCATTTTTCGAAAAATTTCGAAAATATTGAATTTTCAAAATGAATAAAATTTAAATGCAGATCGAATTTAGAGGTAAAATCATCATCAAATTTACATTGCGCATAGAAATTGATTGACTTTTGACAAAGTTATGGCAGTTCAAAGTTATCAAAGTTGCCAGAACGAAAATTATCCCTTATAAATGAATCGGTTACTAAATGGTTATTTCGGTTTAAAGAGTTTCGGTTTATGGGTTTCGGTACAGCAAAAATAAACTTTTTCGGTTACGGCTTCAGTTACGGTCACAAATTTCAGTCGGTTTTTATCGGTTAAAGGTTACGGTTTCGGTTAAGACTTTAATCCCAGTTTTAAACAAAATTATTAATTGTAAAAAATATACTAATATTATTTTAATCATAAAAATACTATTTTTTAAGATATTGTTATTTGTTAGTGCATTGAATTCTGTTTAAATCGTTTGTAAATTTCATCATTTTACATATAAATTTATGATAATATAAATTTTAAATCATTTTTATTATTGCTTAAAATATGTATACCAATAAATAAATAAAAATAAATTTGTGGCATTTTTGTGACTACCAAAAATTAAATCTTTGACATTTTAGGAACAACGACATTTAATTTTAATGTTTTCAAAGTAATTGTCAACAATATCTCTAGAAATTTGTAGAACACACTTAAAAATGTTTTGTTTTTTTTTTTGGCGTGTAATGATTTCTGGTCACACACACACACACACACATATACACAGACTTGTCACCCAACAGACAGACAGAGAAAAAGACACACATATTCAGACACATACATAGGACCAACACCCAGTTAGAGTTATAGTTAAATTTAAGCTTAACCCTAAGAAAACTAATAAAAATACGCTAAATATTTTGCTGAACTTTAATTCTCGAATAAAGTAAGCTCTTTTTAATTAAAATATTCGGATAAGTTTAAAATTTTAGCTTGATTTTATATTTTTATAAAATATGAGAAATTTTATTCCTTTGCAGAGTGTATTAAAATTTTGTCACTAAATTTGTAATATATGTATAAATATATTTTTTATCAGAAAAATTAAATTAAGAATTCATTAAAAATTTTAACGATTTTCATAATATCTTTACTAATTTTAAAAAGACACTTGTTTTCTTTGGGAAATAGTTACATTTCTTTATATTTAAACTTTTTTTCTTCAGGATTCTAATCAAATCTTCGATGTGCAGAGAGCCAGCTTAAAAGTTGATGGAGTATTACGAAATATAATATATTCAGATTAGGAGTAATTTTTAGGTGCTTGTTCTACTTAAAACTGGAGAACTTTTTAAATTCATCATCTATAATATTTTTCACGTTTTAATTTATATTTTACAATCATAATTAATCAGATTGGAATCCATATATATAAGAACATCAAGAATGAGACATTTCCTTTTAAATATAAATTGTTGTTCTCTGAATTGATTAAAATTATTGAAATATATATGGAAAAACAAAAAAAATGTAATTTATACCCAAAAAAAAATAATACCATTTTCTAGAAACCACGCTAAAGAATGAACGTTGCACAATTTGTCGGAAGTGTCCGAAATGACCGGACATAGGAAGCCGGAAATCGGTTAACGGACAGCAGACAACGTAGACAACCGGAAAGCGGATATTAGCTTAAAATAGACTTGGGTCTTGGGAAATATTACTCACATCAGTTATTTCGATAAGTTCGCCGGTGCGCAAGTCAATGACATCACCATAGGAGCGTCCATTAATGCTGCACTTGTTGAAGGTCATAATGTTCTGGGTCAGAGTGCCCGTTTTGTCCGAGAAGATATATTGTATCTGACCAAGTTCCTCGTTGAGGGTTGTGGTGCGTGCTTTGGCATATGTGTGGGTGCGTGCATAATACATTTCCTCATCCCAATTGATGAGGAACGACTGAACAAATCGTATGACCTAAAAAACAATTAAAATCATTTATATAACTCAAAGAATAAGGAAAAGATCAGGGACCATAACTGTTATGAGGAATAAGCAAAAAAATCAATTTTAATGGTTATTTCAAATTTAATAATTATTTTGGATTTAAGAAAATAAATAATTATTATTATTGAATTGAGTTTTGGATGATTTTTTTGAATAAAAGTCTTTAAAGACTATTAGTTTTGATGAATAAAATAAAAGTCTTTAAAGACTTTTATTGTTTGATAACTTTTGGATAAAAAACTTTGTAAATATCTCCGATAATACTTAAGATAGATTTCAAAATTAAAGCACTAGTTACACCAAGACATTCTATGCAAAATTATCACATACTAACTAACACGCTTAAATCATCAACAAATCTTATAAAAGACTGAAAAAATTAAAATTAATAATAATTATTATTTTTAATACTTTTGTTGTAATCTCAAATAATTAGTAAATTTGATTTTTAAAATAAAAGTCTATAAATACCTATTTAAAGTGATTTAAAACAATTCTTAAGTATATATTTTTTGGTATATTTGAAACAAAAATGGCACTCGATCTAAAATTTAACTTTTTTAGTTGAATATTTTATAAATAACGATTATTTTTAGTACTTGGAAATGATATGATAGATGGAATGGATTACTTACCTCTACTGAAACATAGAGGGAAATTGGCACAACTGTGTTTAAGACTATGGCGTACGAGAAGAATACGAGCAGTCCGATAACCGTAGCACCCGATGCGACCATCTCTTGTGGTATGATGTGCTCCCAGGGCAGATACAGTTGAAAATGCTGACCGATTAGACCCTCCCAGATGGCGCAGCCGAGTGCGAAGAATGCACAAATCGAGATCAGAAAGAGCACAATCTAAAAGAACAGAAGAATTGGAAAGATTGATTTAAAAGCGAGATTTCAAAAGGGTTGCCTGATTTTAAGTCTACAGATCAATAAATAATTAAGAAGAATTTCAGAATGCAAAAAGATTTTTATATTGTAGATCAAAGAAGATTTGAGAAGGTTCTTAGATTATATACAGAAAAGAGAAAACTCTCAGATTGTATTCACTACAGAGAAGATTTGAGCTTGTACTTAGTACAAAGAAGATTAGAAAACATCTTCACAGAAGACTCTCAGATTGTATGTAGTAAAAATAAAGATTTTAAAAAATTTTCAGCTTGCATATCAGAGAAGATTTGAAAAGATTCTCAGATTGCAGATAATAAATATTTTTAAATGATTCTAATCTTGTAAATTAATAAGATTTAAAAAGACTTCAGAAGATTCGCAGATTGTAGAACGTAGAATCTTTAAGATGATTCTCTGATTATTGATCAGAAAGCATTTTTAAAGATTCTCTAATTGTATAAGATTTAAGGAAATTTTCAACTTGCAGACCAGAGAATATTTGAGATGATCAAAAGTTGTAGATTATAAAATATTTAATTTAAATTAATTTTTTGAAACTCCTCTCTTGAATTCCACTCTCAACTTACCCCAATGATGATAAAGTTGAGCAGGCGATCGACACCTGTGCTCTTGAATTGCGTCTTTCCAGAATTCTGCATAAGTTTCGTATCGACGCCGGCGAAGACAACGAGACCATAACACCATTGTGTATTACGAAGAACGCAACCACGCAGAAGAATCTTATCGTTATCGAGAGCGAAACGTTGATTCTTCCAGATGAGAGTACCCTCGAATTTGTTGAGTAAATTGTTGGGTCGCTCACATATAATCTCGCCATTAAAACTCCATAGAAGATCATGATGATCGGACAGTTCTGTAGTCTCCGTCAGACATTGTTTCGCCTTAAGATTCGTCTCTCCATCCAACTCGGCTGTCTCAATGAAGCAGAGACCATTCGGTTCCGATGTGGTCAATAACAAAATATCCGCCGCAACAAATTGATTGTTATCCAAACGTATAACATCCCCAACCTGGACATCCGACCATTTGGCCTCAATTAGTTTCCCATTCCGAAGTGTCTTCGATTTTCGATTGTTCACCTGCGAGTCCGATAAATGCCGTTGCTGTAATCGAATTAATTTATATTTAATTGTGGATTATACTCTTAGAGATTAACATACAATATCATCGTAGGCATCCTTAACAGCGGTCAGAGTTAATACTCCAATCAACGGAATCGCTGTTGTCACCGGAGTCAGCGAGGATATCGCCGGGATCAACTGTAGAACGAGCAGGCATAGGAAATAAAAATTCGCCAAACGTTGAAACTGTTCCAGCAAATTGAACGGCAGAAATGTTAACAGCGAATACTTCGATGTCTTAATATAGTTGTTCTACGGAAAACAGAAAAAATATTGTAATATTGATTAATATTGATTAATGAAAAGCAGGAATCATAAATGTTATGAGGAATAACCCAAAAAAAATTCACTTTTAATGGTTATTTAAAGACCTTTATTTTATAAATCAAATAAATATTTTCAATTTAAAAAAAACATAATTATTATTATTGATTTTTAGTTTTTCAGTGATTTGTAAGAGTTTTTGATGATTTTGTTGAATCAAAGTCTTGAAAAACTATTACTTTTGACTTTTAATTCTTTAAAGACTTTTATTATTTGAAAACTTTTGGATAAAAGTCTTTATACATATATTTATATATTTTAATCAGAAAATAAGATTCTATAAAGACTTTCATTCATCATTAAAAACTGTTATAAAAGACTGAAAAAATAAAAATCAATAATAATAATTTTTTTAATCACAATTTGTTTTGAAAATGAAATTCTTTAAATAACCATCAAAAGTGATTTTTAATTTGCAGAGATATTGCAAATACAAAATATTTGGCTTATTAGAAAACAATATTACATTTTATCTTTAAGTTAAATTTTTAGTTGAATTTTTTTACCAAAAACTTTTATTTGCAGTCCCTGATGAAAGGTCTATAGGTCTTTAAAGAACAGTTTCAAGTTCCAATTCTCCATTTCGCAAACCTAATTTCTTCTTTCATATATATCTGATCATCATTATCTTCTAAAGCTACAACGATCTCTACAGTGTTTTATTTTCCATTTGCATTCCATTTCGAACTTTTAAATGATATTTTTTTCAAATCCACCATAATAATCTCAATATTTCTATAGTGTTTAATTTTCAATGATTGTAATGTTTATAGTTCTAAAAGCTATCATCATCAAAATCGACTTAAAATTCCCAATATCTCTGCAGTTTTTTTATTCCAAATTTTTCTATATATCTATTTATAAACACATTCTGATTTATTTTAATTTTTTATTTGGAAAGTATTCTATTTCCACTTGTTTCTTTATGTGCTTCGTTTTGTAAATATTTCATGAAATAAAACGAATTTAAATGATATTTTGAAGAATAGGGAAATTGAAATTTCCTTTCGACTTACGTGATATTTAAACTGTGAATTGAAATCTTTATCATTGGCGCGGATTCTTCTTTCGTTTTCTGCAAAGAAAAAATAAATATTTAATTTAAGATATTATTTTGTGGCTGCCTCTTTGGGTTGCAAGCTATGTCTCTGGATTAAATTGATCTCCTACTACACTGAGAAAATATAGACCGGTTTCTCAAATATACGCCATGAATTATGTAGTTTTAAGATAAGACAATTTGAAGAGAAAACAATAATAAAAAAATACAAATAAAAGTGATCTTACAATCAAGACGTTTTCCCATTAATTTTTAAACTTAAAATTAGATATTTTGAGACAAGAATCTTAATGTTGCACCCTTTATTTTTTTGTGAGTGTACACTGATAAAAAAAGGTTCGAAAATCAAGATTTTGTTCTTCAAACTAAGAATTTTGGTCAAAAAAAGGCGTTGATAACACAAAATTCCTAAAGTTGGAAAACACATCTTGATTTTAAGAACATTTCAAATAAGACCAAGTTTTTATTTATAGGATAAACAGTTTAAAACTTATTTTTCTTTTTGTTTTATTTTAGTATATATTATATATATTTTTTCAGGTTTGATATTTTTTTTTATAAAAATTCGGATATATGTTTTTCCTTGGGATTCGAACCCGAGTTTGTTTTCAAACAGTTGTCATAAAATATGACATATTTATATTTTCCAAATAATTTAATATATTTTATTCTTATGTACGGAACTGCGATTTTTAAGATTAATATTCTTAGCAGGGATTAAAACCTTAAACGAAACCGTAACCTTTAACCGATAAAAACTGATTGAAATTTGTAACCGTAACTGGAGCCGTAACCGAAAATATTTTTTTCCGCTGTACCGAAACCCATAAACCGAAACTCTTTAAGCCGAAATAACCGTTTAGTAACCGATTCATTTATAAGGGATAATTTCGGTTCTGGCCGTCGTAGGTACTGAAACCTTTGAACTGCCATAACTTTGTCAAAAGTCAATCAATTTTAATGCGGAATGTAAATTTGAGCATGATTTTGCCTCCAAATTCGTTCTGCATTTAAATTTTATTCATTTTGAAAATTCGAAATTTTCGAAATTTTTCGAAAAATGATAAGGGGTAACACTGCAAAATTCCTAAAAAATTCGAAATTTTCGAATTTTAAAAATGAAAAAAATTTAAATGCAGAACGAATTTGGAGGCAAAATCATGCTCAAATTTACATTCCGCATTAAAATTGATTGACTTTTGACAAAGTTATGGCAGATCGAAGTTATTAAAAATCAGTAAAATCAAAAGAATCGAAATTTTCAATCCAAATGAACCAAATTATTATAAAATCGACATTACGCAGGACCATTCCAGTAACCAGATAACATTATTTTCCAGGTTAATTAGAAGTTTAAGTCTTTTTTCATGTAAAACAATGAATAAAGCTTCTGATTTTGGTCAACCGAAAACCTTAATTTTAATTTTTTTTGTGAACCGAAACCATACCGGTATTTTAAACGAAACTTATAAAAAACCGACAATCATTACGAAACCGATACTCCAAGATTTTGCATAACCGATAACCGAAAACCTTAATTCGGGCATAACCGAAACCGTAACAGAAACCGATATTCGTTTCTGTTTTAATCCCTGATTCTTAGTATTAGTAATTTGGTCTTATTTTAAGAAAAAAACTAAGTAAGATGAATGTTTGTGATTTTCGAAGCTGGTCTTTTTGTTCAGTGTAATTACCCGAGAAATAATAGGAGCTGCGTCGACGTCGCAGCTGCGATAAACGTCGCAAATTGCGGGCAGATGCAGAGGCAGAGATTTGTGGCTGCTCCATTTGATCGATTTGGGAGGCGGTGCGTCGTCGACTTGGGAGATTGTCGGGTGCACTGCGTCGCCAACTGGCGAAACGTTGCAAGATGGAGAGACGCGGTTTGTGGCTCGATTGTTGTGGTTGCTCCTTGTACTGTTGCTCGACATCGATGGTGGCATTTGTGGCAGCTACATTTGTGGCAGCTACATTTGTGGCAGCTACATTTGTGGCAGCTACATTTGTGGCAGCTTGTGGCGCTGTTGCTGTTGCAGTTGCATTTACCAAGCTATAGAAGCTATCATCGTCCTTGTTGGCCGACATTGCAGTCGATGTTGTTGTTATCGTTGTCGTTGTCTTTGGCGTTGTTATCGTCAACATGGAGTTGCCAATGTTCATTGTTTCCGGCTGTGCGAGTCGCGCATGTTGTTGTTGTTGTTGCTCCTCCACCTTCATCTCTCTCTCCCTCTCCATCTGCACATCCTCCTCCTCTGCTGCCAGCTGCAGTTGCTCCTCCTCCCCGCACAATCGTCGCCTGCTGCGCGATTTTCGCGCAAGTGAAACCAACGCGTGCGACGCGTTGCAGCTGCCACTTTTGGCAAGATGACATTGTCCTCCATTTCCGGCTGCTTTTCTTTGTCTTTGTCTTCAACTTTAGCCTCGTTTTTTCCGGCTTCCGTTTTCTTTACTCCCATCACTGTCAACTCCAACGTATCCGGTCGCTGGCGTCCACTTTGCAACGTCTCGTTGCATCTTTTGGCGCCGTGCATGTCTCCTCACTATTGTTGTCTCTCTCTCTCTCTCTCTTTCACTTATAGCTCTGTCTCTTTCGCGTTTGCGGTTTTAACTTGACGTTGCCCACGCAACATTTTCAACTGCAATTTATGAGTTTATCAAATAAATGCAATGTTCCACCTCCATCTCCTCCGTATCCCCCTTATTCCTCCTCCTCCTCCTCCTTCTCCTTAAACCAAGTCCAGAGATTTTGGAGAACTTTCGTTTCGATAAATATAAATTTGTATATTTATAATAAAACAAGACTTTCGTAACTCAAGAATTTGGTTGAATTCAATACAAAATAAAGCAGCAGTTAGAACTATAAACGGAACCGGAACCGGAACCTGTAACCGATATCAACCGATTGAAATTGGTAACCGTAACTGAAACCAAACCTATTTATTATACCGAAACTAAAAAACCGATATTAACCAATTAATGTAAAACGTTTAATATTTTTATTTAATTTGATTCCTATATTCAATTTGAATATTTATCTTATTTAATATAGCTTCGGTTTTGAAATTTTGAAATTTTTTGATACATTATTTATAATTATGAGTACATTACAAGACAGTTATATTACAGATTTGTACGTGGCATTGTGGGAATCGAACCCAGTTATTTTCAAACTGAAATTCTAATTGTGTGATATTTTTAACATTTGTATAAATAATTTTTTTTATAGTGAACCGATATTTCGAAACTGATACCTACAAAAAACCGATAACTTGAAACCCAAAATTTTATTTACTCAATTTTCAAAATTTTTTTTCAATTTTTTAGCCAATCAAATAATTTAACCAAAAAAACTTTAGACAATGATTTTATTATGTCGTCTCATGAAATCACACATACATATATATATATACACACACACACACACATACACACACACACGCACAACAAATAATAAACTCAACAGCTGTACATTGCCACAAATACTTCTCATTCAATTTGTTTTGGCCAAGTTGCACGCGGCGTATGAGTAATAAACAAATGAACACATTATGCCTGTAATTTCACATGTTTTCAAACTGCGCGCAGCAGCTACAGTGGGCACCGACTAAGAAGAACAACTGAGCATAAAAGTATGCTATAGAAAGTGGATTAATTATAGTTATTTTAAACAGTTAAGAAAGAACAATAATAAATTGTTATCAAAAGATTTGACTTTTAAAATATTTAAAATTTAAATTTAGTAGACTGTAACATTTTACATACTCTAGAAAAGGCCTTAAACAAGGATATACTTTTTTATTAATTTCTGCTCTCCAAACCCAAAAAGTATGCTATATAAAATGAGTTCAAAAAGGAAATCAAAACTTTTTGATTGAAACAAAATATTTAACTACCCTACAAATCTATAAGCATGAAATCGTGCATTCTTTTTCCGGAAAAAACATTTTTCAATGGATATTTTTAATAAATAAAAGCAATTAAGTTGAATTTTTGTATCATTGCTGACAAAAATCCGCAAGAAAATTGTTGAAAAAACAGTTGGCAACCCTAGACGATCATAAAAATGAGAAAACTCCCAGATATTAACCTAAAAGTAAAATTGTGAATACGCGGACCACTATAGCTATAGATCACTGTATCTGCCAGCTCTTGCGAATGCATTTAACAACAACAACAACAACGAAAACAACAGAAATAATAATAAAATCGGTTAAAAGAAAAATTTAAAACATTCCTCTTGTAATGTTTATATTTATTTGCACAACATTTCAAATTCAATTCAAATAAATTTTCTCGTTTTTACTCTCCCATAATAATTCATTTAATGATTACAGGGTATTTAAAAATTAATAGTTGCAGATGTACAAAATATACGCATGTCATTTTCATTGTTGTTGTTGTTGTTGCAACTGAAAAACTAGTGACAACTGTAAATAGGAATGCACAATAAAAAAGAAGCTGATAGGTAGAAGGGTGGGGATGGGGTGAGCTGAGAGTTGAAGGAAACAATGTAATAAAGCAACAGGTAACAAAGAAACTGAGAATGACAGCTGATTGTGCTATATCTGTATTTGTATCTGTGTGTGTGTGTGTGTGTGAGCAGAGCTGCGAGGAAATTTATGACAAATGCATTGTTACAATTTACAACAAATGTGCAAGCAAATTACATTTTACAATTCATAAATTCGTAATTTCGTACAAATCAGTTAATGTCAGTGTGCTGTCAGTTACAACACTGACAACAACAACAACAACAATAACGACAGCAAAAATAATTGAACAGACATTGATGATCATTAACACTGTTTTTGTTTTTGTTGTTTCGCCTTCAAAGCTCTCACAAAACCTAGACTTTGTTGTAGTTTGAGCGACTGAAGGAGCTGCAGGCGTTACACTTTCGCTCTCGCTCTCATACACAGAGAGAAAAATGTCGTACTAAAATTAAGTTCAAATGAATTCGTATTACATATTTTCGAAACTTTAAATCTATACTTGATCTAAGTACAAATTAATCAGAATGAGCATAAAAATTATTTAACCAAGTACTAACAATCTTGATATAAAAACAATCAATCTTGAATCGAGTAAAACTACTAGAAATAAGTACAAAAATTCTTTTTATAAGTTCGGGACTCAGTATCGACCCACAGATCAAGTTTGTAAAATCTTAAATCAAGTTCCTTAATTCTTAAGTTAAGAACTTCTTAAGAACTTAAGACTATATTTAACAGAATAATTTCTGTAGTCAGTCTTCACTTGCTTTCTCAGTTCTCAGTTCACGATTTTGTACTCAGTTCTAGAATTCAAAGGACTTGGATCAAGTTTCTATTGTACTTAAATCAAGAACATTTTAATGTAAATTTTTGCTTTAAAATACTAAAATACTTCAATTTCGTACTTGAAATAACATCGAATTACTCGACTTTGGTAATTGTAATATTAGTGAGAAAATAAGTACGAAATACTTGACTTTTTCGCTCTGTGTACGTTAAGCTTCATTGGACAAACAATTTGTGCTGCATGAGAGCAGGCACTGAGAGCGCCCCAAGAGAGACAGGCAGAGAGAGAAAGAGAGCGGCATTAGAACAGCCGGCAAGGCTGCTCTACTCATGCATGCATACACGTATGTTAGTACGTAAGTGTGAAAATGTGTGTGTGTGTGTTTGTGTATGTTTGTACCTAGCCTTGCTCTCTTCCGCGAGCGCCCCTTAATGTGCCATGAGTCACGCATATGAATGTTGGCTCCTTGCTCCTTTTGCTTTTGCTTTTGCTTTGCGCCTTGTCTTCAATTTCAATTGCGAGCGTGTTTTTTATTTCGTGTTTTCTTTTATTCAATTTGTACTTTGTCGCATGCGTCACCATGGCAAAGTTGGGCGGGGGGAAAGGTGGCGAAAGTGCTTAACCAAATTTCACTTAGTAAGTACAAGAAAAGTGAGAAAATACATGTACTTATGTATTTACATACATACATGTGTGTTTGTGTAAAAAAGTAAAAAACGCAAACAGAACCACAACGAAAAAGAAAATGAAAATGAAAACGAAACATGGCAAAGCCAATGAATCGATGAAGGCTCAATAATAATTATGCTGAGAAAGCAGCTGAGAAAAACGTAAAATATACAATAAATAAATCTGCAAATACTCAACAGAAAATTGTGGCGCGCGTTAGAAGAGCGTCGTCATTGTGGGTGGTCGAAGGGGTAACGGTGGGGAGGGAGGGGCAGCGGGTGGAATGGGCGCTGCTCTATGCCAGGTGCCAAATGGCAGATGTCAGTGCATCATCCGCAGCAGCGACGCTCAGCAGAACAACAATAATAACAACATGAACAAGAACAGCTACACACAGTATGTCAAGTCAGTGTTGTGACAAAGAAAACAAATTAATTTTTGTGTTTTCATCATTTTGCAAAGAAGTTCAACTATACTAAGTACATTAAAAATGAAAAGGTATTTTTTGTGAATTTTTTCAGTTTGAAAAATAACTGTCAAAATATTTCACAATTTTATTGGTCAAAACAATTACTTGACATACTGTATGTATATTTTTCTTTATTGTTGTTTTTGTTACATTTTCGATATTTGCTATTTGCGTACATTTTTAGCACATTTCTTATTGCACTTGCAATGTTTTCGTTGTTCTTGCTGTTCTTGTTGTTGTTGTCGTTGTTGTCGCTTTTGTTGTTGTTGGACATAAGTTTTATTTGTTTGTCTCTTTTTGTTTGTTTCGGTTAGCGCTTATCACACGCAATTATATCATAAATTGAACAGCATTTTTGTGCAATTAAAAAACACATTTTTGGCAAAGTAGGAAAAATAAAAATAAAAATAAAAAAAAAAACATTAGAATCGCGAGAACGCGAACGTGAACGTGAACAAAAAGACGCGAGAAACGAACGCGCTGACCAAACGGTAAACAGCAAACGGGCAACTGCCAAGCAAACTGCAAAAATGAATCGACGCCCGCAGTAGCAGCGACCGCGGCAGTGACCGCGACAGCAGCAGCGGCAGCGACGCTGACGCAATGGCAGCCAAACAACCGAACTTACACTGTGCCATTCAGTTCGCAGCCTAGCAACGCCACAAAAGACTCGCGAGAGCCAAAACACAACAATAACAACAATAACAACAACAACAACTGTAACAAAAGCGACGAAGACGACGCCAACGACGACGCCGACGGCGACGGCAGCGCCATTGCCAGGACAACGGCGTCGACGGACGACGAAATATGAGTAATGAGAAAAGAGCAAAAAGCTAAAGGCAAAGCCAAAGCCAAATTCAGAGAAAAATAATAATAAAAGAAACGGCAAATGAGAGACACATTGACTTGGAAAAAGCGCAGCTCGGTTTATCCAAAAGCTGCTTACATTTTCTAATAGACCTTGCAACGCATAGTTTGTACACTGAAAAAAAAAGGCCAAACTTCTAAAATCAAAAACTATTTTGTTATAAAAATATGACAATTTTAAGACCAAATTAATAATACTAAAAATATTAATCTAAATATCGTAGTTCTAAATATGAGAATAAAAATAATAAATTGTTAGGAAAATTTGAATAAGTTATATTTTCCTATGGAACAAATTGTAGTCCCGCGGGTTCGAATCTCCACTCTTTCCAAGGAAAAACATATTAAAGAAATATTTATAAAAATACCAAACCAAGAAATAAATGTACATACACGTATATAAGCCAAAAAAAAACAATAAAAAAAATTATAAATTTAAAAATGTTTTATTTGTTGTTTCTGAGAGGAATATCTTGATTTTAGAATATTTTGTTATCAGTGTAGGGTATTCAAGGTATTGACTGGTTACACGTGTATGTCAGGAATCTTAATTTTTTTGAAAATCAAAATTTTAAAATGAAATTTATAAATTTTTTTAATACAAATTTAAAATAATAAATGATTTTAAACAAATATCTTTTTTAACCAATTTTAAATTGAAATGTTTTTAATATTTCATAATTAGTTATTTTAATAAATAAAATAAATGGCGAGTATTTTAAACAATATACTAAAAAGTTATTAAAAACTCAAGATGTCTAGGAGTATTTAAAAAATTTGTTTTAAATGATGCAACAATTGTACTGACCCAGAAAAATTGAATCAGCTTAATAAAAAGAGACAGGATTTTGGCGTTACGTCTAGTTACTACGGGCTTAAAAGCACAATATAAGATTCCGAATAGCTAAAGAAAAAAACCCGTAGACAGGGTACATTTTTCAAAATCCAGTTAAAGATAAACTGAGACATTAATTTTATGTCAAAATATATTTTAGTTAGTTAATCCGAGACTTAACTTAACTTAAACTTAACTTCAAAAAATTAGCTTAAATTTATTTGAAACTTGGCACAGCTGATTCGAAATCTGAGGATATCAAAATCTAAGTATATTATATAGCTAAAATAGGAATTATTCATTTACACATTAATTTTGATTATAATTTTTTTATTATCATTCCTCTGTTGTTATTGCTTTTTAATTAAATTATTTATTACGAGCATAGAGTATGTGGGATTCGGTGCAACAAAAATAGATTTTGATAGCTGTAAGGTATGAACACTCGGCATAGGCGAATACTTTGAATGTCTTGACTCAATAAAGGAATTAATAGTTCAACATAAATTTTCAATTGATTCATTTGCTGTTTGCAGTGATTATTATTATTGGGTAAGAGCATACACAAGTCGTCAATGTCGCAACTGTTCAATGTCAAGTTTGTCAAGCGGAAAAATGAGCAAAATGATGAGCGAATTTAAGTTTACGAGAGCGAGAGTAAGAGAAAGAGAGTCAACGAAAAGGGGGGTGAAGGTAGGTAGATAAGTGGGAGAGCGCAAGTGGAAGGTAGCAAGACAAAGAGAGAGAGAGAAAGAGAGAGCACGTGAATAGACAACAATTAAAGGCCAAAGAAAAATGTGTAAGGGGAAGGAAGAGAAAGGTAACTGAATTAACAGACATACAAACATGTGTATGTATTTATATATGTGTATGTGTATGTGTGCAATGTCAACTGGGAGTTCGCCTCCTTATCCATTGTTATTGTAATTATAGACTCCCCCATGGGAGCAGGGAGGGGTTGGTAAAGAGGGGCAGGGGAGGCTTAGCAACAGAAGTTCAAATTCAAGGTAAATTGGCAGACGACTTTTTCTGTTTGTCCATCAATCATTGCAGCAATTTGCAAACACACACACACACACACACAACACACACACAAATTTATGTACTTTTACTCTTTGTTTTAATTTGCATATACACTGATAAAAAAAATGTTCTAAAATCAAGATTTTGGTTTCAGAACTAAGAATTTTGGTCTAAAAAATGCGTCGAGAACATAGAATTCTTAAATTTAGAAAACACATTTTGATTTTAAGAACATTTCAAATAAGAATAAGTTCTTAATTTAAGATCAAACAGTCTTAAATTCTCAAACCAAAAATAAAAAAAAATTATGCAGGTGGTATTTTAAACTATAAACTTATTTTATTTTTTTTTATATTTATCCTTTGTTTGGATTCATTTTATTTTTATAAATATTCCGATCATATGTTTTTTCCATATTAAATATGCTATATTTATATTTTCTTGTCAATTTAAGATTTTTAATTCTTATATTAAGAACTGCGAGTTTTTAGATTAAAATTCTTAGTTTTATTAATTTGGTCGTAAAATGGTCTTATTTTAAGAACAAAATATTTAAGATGAATGTTCTTGATTTTAGAAGTTGGTCTTTATTTTCAGTGTAGAAAAAAGAACAATCAACATTTATTAAAGTCAAAAATTCAAATGAAAATATTCATATTGAATGTTGCATTCAATTCAATTCAATTTGATTCGTTTTCGATTCCATTCGATTGAACTACAATTTAAATTGATTGTGCAAATTTTGAACTGTAATTCATGTGTGGAAGGGGAAAGGGGGGCAACAGGTGCGTATACGTATTACGTATTACGTATACGTATTGCGTATACGACGCGTAAGTTGACGTTATCCAAGTTAATTGCTCGCTAACATTAGCGCCAACAACAACAAGAGCAACAACAACGACAACATCAATCAAATGGCCATAAGATAGACATCTTTTGGGGTCGTAATAATAATACAGAAATCTGGAAAACATTAAAACCCTGCGGCAATCAACTCAACTCAAATGACTTACAAATTGCACTACGCGTTCCAGCCAAAAATATCAATTATTGTAAGAGCTTTGCACAACAACATTAACAACAATTGACAAACACACAACAGAGTCTGCTCGACTAAAAGTTACCCTTCAATTATTGCAACTATTTTCGAATTTTTCTTTTTACTTTACTATTTCAGCTGATATAAAGATGATATATTATAAAACAAGTTTTGTTTATTTATAGATTTGAAAGGAATTTCTTTAAGTATAATATCTTGTCTTAACCAGGGAATAAAACTGAAACGAATATCGGTTTCAGTTACGGTTTCGGTTATGCTCGAATTAAGGTTTTCGGTTATCGGTTATACAAAATCTTGGAATATCGGTTTCGTAACGGTTATCGGTTTTTTATAAGTTTCGGTTTAAAAATACCGGTATGATTTCGGTTGTGAAAAAAAATAAAAATTAAGTTTTTCGGTTGACCAAAATAAGAAGCGTTATTCACTGTTTTACATGAAAAAAGACTTAATGCCTTTTTTAGCCTGGAAAAAAATGTTATCTGGTTACTGGAAGGCAAGGAAAATTTCGAATATTTTGATTTTACAGATTTTGAATAACTTTGAACTGCCATAACTTTGTCAAAACTCGATAAATTTCCATGCTCCATGTAAATTTGTGCATAATTTTATCTCTTAATTCGTTTTGCATTTAATTTTTGTTGATTTTGAAAATTCGAATTTTTTCGAAAAAATCAAAAAAGACAAAGGGGTAACACTGTAAATTTTCGAAAAAATTCGATTTTCAAAAATTTTTCAAATTGAACAAAATTTAAATGCAGAACGAATTTAGAGGTAAAATTATGATCAAATTTACATTGCGCTTGGAAATTCATTGACTTTTGACAAAGTTATGGCAGTTCAAAGTTATCAAAGTTGCTCAGTAGCTGCGTCGGCCAGAACCGAAATTAAAGCTTATAAATGAATCGGTTACTAAACGGTTATTTCGGTTGAAAGAGTTTTGGTTTCTGGGTTTCGGTACAGCGGAAAAAATGGTTTACGGTTACGGTTTCGGTTACGGTTTCGGTTAAGTTTTTAATCCCTGGTCTTAACCCATTTTCAGGAAATTTTTTTAAATATTAACTGGGCTTATTATATATTTTTGTGCCCCCAAAATTAAGTGCTTAACTTTATAAATGAGCTCTTCAATTATTTTTATAAATTGTGCAGAAAAAGGGGAAAAATAACTATGGAAATTTAACTCTACACACTACTAAATTTTTAATTTAAAATGGCAGCATTTCGTAATTTCGTGCAGTCTTTTGTAATTGTAATAAATTGTAAATTAATTCGAGCGCTCAACAAATATACCCTTTGTTAATGTAATTATTACAGGGTATACAAAACTACTCGCAAAACTACAGCTACAACAACGGTAGAAATCATGACCCAATAAAATACACACAACGGAAATAATTCCATTAAGTTGAAACACTTTACTTGTTGTTTGTTGTTGTTTGTATGTTTGTTTGTTTGTTGTTGTTGTTTGTTTGTTTGTTTCTTGCTGTTGTTGGTATTCCATTGAGACGTACATTTCATTCATTTATTCATTCATTCATTCAAACGCGTAATAAATTGACAAATTGTGACGTTCCTGCATGTTTTTTTTTTTGTTTTGTTCTGCCTTTTTTGCATTTCCCTAGCCAAGGTCAAGGTGTGACACACACACACACACACACATCACACACACACACACACACACACACACACACACACATAGAGAGAAAGTGACACCCGCATATGGGATGATTGAAGCGCCAAACGGAATTGTGTCAGGGCCAATTGACCGCGTGCTGCGGCTTATGACTTTGGCTTGGTTTTCGGTTTTCGGCTTTGCCCGTAGCTTCCTAACCAGGCCAAGAACTGGGCCAATGCCAGCCGACAATTATAAGCAATAATCCGTGCAAGTAATAACAATACCATATGTTCACATTTTCTAAACTATCAGTTTTTATCAGGGATTAAAGCCTTAACCGAAACTGTAACCTTTAGCCGGTGAAAACCGATTGAAATTTGTAACCGTAACTGAAACCGCAATCGAAAATAATTTTTTCCGTTGTACCAAAACCCATAAACCGAAACTCTTTAAACCGAAATAACCATTTAGCAACCGATTCATTTATAAGGGTTAATTTCGGTTCTGGCCGTCGCAGCTACTGATCAACTTTGATAACTTCGAACTGCCATAACTTTGTCAAAAATCAATCTATTTCAATGCGGAATGTCAATTTGTTCATAATTTTACTACTAAATTCGTTCTGCATTAAAATTTTGTTCATTTTGAAAACTCGAAAATTTCGATATTTTTCGAAAAATGATAAGGGGTAACACTGTAAAATTTCTAAAAAATTCAAAATTTTCTAATTTTGAAAATGACAAAAAATTTAAATGCAGAACGAATAACGAAGTAAAATCATGATCAAATTTTCATTGCGCATGGAAATTGATTGACTTTTGACAAAGTTATGACAGATCAAAGTATTATAAATCAGTAAAATCAAAATAATGGAAATGTTCAAACCAAGCTAACCAAATTTATATGAGTTCAAATTATAATAAAATAGACATTACACTGGACGATTCCAGTAACCAGATAACATAATTTTCCAGGCTAGAAACAGCATTAAGTAAGTTTTTATGTAAAACAATGAATAAAGCTTCTTATTCTGGTCAACCGAAAACCTTATCTTTTATTTTTTTGTGAACCGAAACCATACCGGTATTTTTAAACCGAAACTTAAAAAAAACCGATAATCGTTACATAACCGATACTCCAAGATTTTGCATAACCGATATCCGAAAACCTTAAATCGAGCATAACTGAAACTGTAACTGAAACCGATATTAGTTTCGGTTTTAATCCCTGCCCCTTACTTCTAAAATGTATATAAGAGTATATTGTATTCGTTGGAATGTATCTAACAGAGAGGGGAAACATCTCCGATCATGTAAAGTATATACTCGAGTCGATATAGCCAAGTCCGTCTGTATGGGTGCCTAGATCTCAGAGTCTACAAGAGCTAGAGCAACCAAATTTGGCACACAGGCTTCTAAAAAACCAATTAACATTAACAATTTGTATTATTTATCATCGTACTTAATCGCAACAAATAGAATCGGACAAATAGATTGACAGTAATGTCTGTTTAAAGATTGAATCAATGAATGCGCCTAAAAGTATGCAATGGGTATCTTATAGTCTTGGTCTTAACTATACTCTTTTCCGCTTGTTTACTCTTGTCTACAAATCAGGACAGATCAAAAAATCAAGTTAACTTTGCCTGTTTTCCGCTGATTAAATTAATTTCGATAAAATAAGTTCGATTAATCCACATAATAATTGCTATAATTTATGAAAGCAATCTAAATGTTATCTGATTCTGTATAGCTTTGATATTTGTTCTAAGCAGGGAATAAAACCCTTAACCGGTATTAACCGATTGGAATTGGTAACCGTAACTGAAACCTCATCGAAATCAAAACTGTCTTATTATACTATATTACAATAAATAAATAAATAATAAAATCGAAATTATTAATACCGAAATAACCGATTCAGGCATAACGGTTAGTTTCGGCTCAATTGAGAATTAAATTATATAAATTATGTTGTTCAGGTGTAACCACAGTTTTTCTAACGTATTTCGATTTTTAATATTGATCTTAATAGTTAGATATTTTTTGAAATCAACTAATATCAGATATATAAATAAATTAACGTTTATTTTTAACAATTTTACAACTACTATATTATTTTTTTTGAACTCTAAACAGAAATCACACTAGTAATTCGAAACCGAAACATTTGAAAACCCGGTAAACGTTACAAAGATTTTACGTAGCCGATAAACGAAAGCCAAAATACAAATATAACCGAAACCGATATTCGTTTTGACTAGATAACCTGAATACCATCTTCAGATAACTCCCTAAACATACTAATAATTATACTTTCAGTAAATGTAAATATACTCGTATTACAACTAACACTAATACTAAAACTTCTACCAATACTGATGAAATATAATACTAATACTTATTGATCTGATTGGGGTTTTCTGGGTTTTCCCCAATCCTTTAACAAATGACTTAAACTTAATTTTGTTTCTATTTTTTCAGTTATGAATTAAAACTAATGATAATATAATTTTTAAATTTTACACTTTAATTTTGCAATTGTATTTAAGATTTAAATAATTATTTTTTCTCTCTGTATTTTAAAGTTAAATAAATAAATAAATTGTATATGTTCAGTTTGATTTGAATTTTTATTTCAATAGAGACATAGCTTGCATTTCTCCCCAGAGAGAATAAACCACTTAAGTTGGTAATAAAAGATCAGATAAGATTAACATACCTTTGGCCAATTGTGGTTGAGTTTTTGTGCCCATTATGAGAGATGATCAATGGGATATGTTGAATTCGTTCTCTTTCCTTTCGTTTCCTTTACGTTCCTTTATCGTTGTCTCGCTCGTTCCTTTTGGCTGCTGCGACTGGGCGCTGCAGCACGACGATTTGTTGTTGTTGCGTAGCTCGCTGTTATGTAACTCGCTGTTATGTTGCTCGCTTGTATGACACGCGCTGTTAAGTGACTCGCTGCTGTTATTAAATAGAGGACGTTAAACGCCATGTGGTCGCCTTGATGTGCCGAGACCGTCAGCTGTGAAATAAACGGACAAAGACGGTTTTACCAGATGAATAAGCATGGTCATTGGGTTTGTCAGCTCAGCCAGACAAGACTATATATATATACTATATATACTATATATGCATGACTAGCACAATTTTTTTTTCTTAAATAAATTATTAAGTTGAACTGTGAGTTAAAGGAAAAGGCGCAGCTGTTGGAAAAATAAGAAGGACACACGCCACATGCGAGACATGTAAATAATATGGTGTCGACATGTGGATATATGTCTCAGAATTTGTCATATGTACATATTTCCATCAATTTCAATTTCTAACATCGAAATCGAATCGAAAATAAACAGATAAACTTTTTATTGGCGTCGCTATTAAAATTTGAACTTGAACAAATGAGTTTGTTAAATGATTTATGCTGTCCGTTATTAATTTGGATTTTCCACAAGTGAAAGTTCTTGAGAATCGTTGCAATAGGTACAATACTAGGTCGCAACCTTTGGCTTTTCATTAATTGTACCTCTTAAATAACTCAGTTTAACGCCTCGCATGCACTGTGTGAGAATATTGACAGCTGTGCCAAGGACTTGCAATTTTCCATAATGCAAAACTGAAAACTCACAACTGAAAACAGATAACTGCAAATACAAATCTTTACTCTGTTTAATATAGTATACAAATTTGCAGTTTGTCAATTTGTCAATTAGCCAATTTGCAGTTTAACAGCTGGTCACACGTTGCGTATGCGAAATATTTTGTTGAGTAAACATTAACTCAGAAAACAACTGCATTTTATCATTTGTTGCACATTAAATACCCTGGCAATTTAATAAAAGTATATTAAAATCAACTCAGTTAAAGTAAAATCGATTATTATAAGTATAGTAAGCTAATCTGAAGCACAAATTTAAAATAAATAAAAAAGACTTTAGAATACCCATTAAAAGCAACAATATGAATCAATTTTCATAACAAAATTTAGCATTTTCTGCTAAGAATATCATTTGCACACATTTATGACTACAACATACCCTGCAAAAGACACATAAAATTTAATAATATTTTAAAAATGTCATCTGCTGAATTTTATTTTATATAAAATGTGTTGAAATACACAGAAATCTTAATCAAACTTCATGGAAATAGAAAATATTTCTGTAAGAATTTAATTAGAAAAATATTTGGTCATATGCTTTAAGAATTAAAAATTAAAATTAATAACATTTAAGAGCCATTAAAAATTTATATCAAACAGGGACTGAAAATAATTGTTATTGAAATATTCAACCAAAATTTCAACTTTAAGAACAAGTGCAATTTTTGTTTCAATTATACCAAATTTTTAGTATTTATTCTTCAGAAGTTTTAGCTTCAAAATCTTTTTTAATGGTTATTTATAGACTTTTATTTTATTCCATAAAAATAATAGTTTTTAAAAGACTTTTATTAAAAAAAATAATCAAAAACTCTGAACACATAAAAATCAATAATAATAATAATATTTTTTAATCAGATATAATAATTTCAATTGATTTATAAAATAAAAGTGTTAAAATAACCATTAAAAATGACTTTGTTGCCTATTCCTCATAACTCTAATGGTCCCTGCTATTAAAAGGATATTAAGCTTTTTATTCCCTAGTATACGCTCTCATGTAACCCACATTCTAAAAAGTACAGGGTATTTAAAAGAGCAAGACAACACAATAGAAATAACAGCAATTAAATCCAATTGTTAAATAAAGCGTAAAAATGATGCTTTAACCGAAGCGACATTGAAGGTTAAACGAAACGCACTACAGTCTGCACTAACTATGACGTACATGAAATGAAATGCGCGAATGAAATTAATAGCACGATTAAGTTTAATTTGTTGCCAAAGTGTAATTACTGTAACCAAATCGAAGGCATTCAAACTTGACTAATGAGCATCGAGTATGCAAGTGTGTGTGTGTGTGTGTGTGTGTGAGCCGGATATGGAAACGAGTGCGTAGGGTCAATATCAAGGGTACACTGAAAAAAAAGACCAACTTCTAAAATCAAGAAGATTCATCTTAAATATTTTGTTCCTAAAAAAAGCCCATTTTAAGACCAAATTAATAAAAACTAAGTATATTAATCTAAAAATTCGCAGTTCTTAATATAAGAATTAAAAATCTTAGATTGATAAGAAAATATAAATATGTCAATAATAGCACCGTGGTTAGAGTCGCCGCTTCAGTTTGGTAACAAGTTGAGGGATCGAAACCCGCTCTAGCCAAGGAAAAAACATATAATCGGAATATTTATATAAAAAAAAAAGTATATATATAAAAAAAAGTTAGTTTAAAGTTTAAAACACCTGCCTGAGATTTTAAGACTGTTTGGTCTTAAATTAAGAATTCATATTTGAAATGCTCTTAAAATAAAGATGTGTTTTCTAAATTTAAGAATTTTATGTTCTCAACGCATTTTTTAGACCAAAGTTCTTAGTTCTGAGATCAAAATCTTGATTTTGGATCATTTTTTATCAGTGTAAAAGGTGGACAAATTGTGGCTAATATTTCATAATTTATTTGCAAAGCGCACACAAATAAACTGATGGAGAATTAATAATAGCAATAACCAAAACAATAACAACAATAAATAAATGAGTAACAACAATAGAAAAATTGTGCGTACTTTAAGTAAAAGAAAACAAGAAAAGAAGAAAAAAACAGATTAAAACGATTAGCAAAGGTTCGCTACTTTTGTGACTCACTGTGTCTCACTGAGCAACCGAAAGACAAACAAATTACAGGCAAATAGAGACAAAAGAGCACACTGAGCGACAAAGAGAGAGATGAAAAATAGAGAGACAGAGAGTAAATCAAAACAAAAATGGCGAAATAATGAGCGAACAACAAGCGAAACAATGCGGAATCAAAATCGAGATCGTAGCGAGTGCAACTGCACCCAAAATAACAGACAGACAGAGATAGAGCTAGAAGATAAAGAGAAAAAGAGGTAACTACAAAAAAAGAGTATTTAAAAAAAGAGCGGCAAGTAAAAAATAAACATAAAAAAAAGTTTGTGTAAATCAAGCAATGCAAACGAAATATAAATACCCTACAAAACTGTTTAAAAAAATAATTAAAAAACTGTTTCAAAAAAATATTAAGAAGTACATGCTTGTAAAGACTGCATTTAAAAGATAAAAAAAATAAATAAAATATTATAAAATAGTTAATAGAGACTGCTAAAAATTAGATAAAATATAGAAAGCATGAAGTAAATTAGAAGTTAAATTACTTAGGATAGCGAAATCTAAGAAATCCGTATTTATCGTATAGAAATAAAGTGAAGGTTACCTTTGGGATAACATGAATTTAAGAGTTTCAGATTAAGCTCAATGAACAGATAAATTATAAATGTATCTTTAGACGAAATTTGGTCGAAATGACAACTCCAGAAAAAATTACAATATACAAGTATATCAATATTTATTAAAAAAGGTATTTTTATTTTATATTCTTTATAGAAAAATAATTAAATTACTAACAACAATTTTTTTCCGTCCGACAACATCTCTTACTCGCACTCTTCGTGATGCTTTCGTCACTAGCGTGGACAGTAACCATCTATATTTACTGGGTTCGAAAATAATTCTTAATAGAAAAATAATTAAATTACAAAAACTATTTTTTTTTATTTATTTTCCGTCGGACAACATCTATTACTCGCACTCTTCGTGATGCTTTCGTCACTGGCGTGGACTGCCGTCCACACGGGGTTCGATAATGTCTACAGTCGATAGTACTATGGATAGTTCAAGAAAACTATTTTCTTACTAATGATTCATCTAAAAATAAAGTAATCTAGTCAAAACCCATACTAGTTAAAATTAGATATATATTTCTAAATTCTGTACTTTATGAAAAGTTAAAAGAAAAGTTAGAAAATTAACTGCAGTATACCTTGAACTTGTGATAAGAAATGTGTTTATATTAAATCCAGAATAGATTAATTTCAGATTAACTAAAACATCTTTTAGTCTAGAAAAGATTAGAACTTTGATAAATAAATTAACAAAGCTTAAACTAAGTTATAATTTTTCAACATTAACTCTTTTATAAATACAGCTTATAAGTCAATAAAAAAATATTTTAAAAGACAACATTTTTGGAATCATTTTGGGTCTATCTGTCATATCTATATTGATTAAATCACTAGACGACCCCAACAATCCTCTATAGCAAAGCGACCCAAAGGAACTTTGAAATTTTTGCCTACATATGGCATAGATAAACGGCATAACCTATACGGACCCGTACTTATGTGAGGTGAGTAATCGTGGCTTAAAAACCATGACAAAAATTCCCAATACTCGTAATATGGGAAAATAAGAAATCGAAACCAACCGAATATGGAAAATCCAACAACACGAAACTAAAAATGAGGCACTATGCAAATACCTATGTGTGTGTGTGTGTGTGTGAAGCTCGGGCAGACAAAGAGGAAGAAGAAGGGGGAAGAAGAAGGTAGAGGGAGTCATAAACCAAGGCATAGA
Source organism: Drosophila kuntzei (assembly GCA_035042165.1). Classification (NCBI taxonomy): domain Eukaryota; kingdom Metazoa; phylum Arthropoda; class Insecta; order Diptera; family Drosophilidae; genus Drosophila; species Drosophila kuntzei. Next base: position 120,632 of record JAWNLU010000620.1, on the reverse strand, counting down.
GGTACTTCATTATGGGTCAGCTATAAACATTACACGCAACGCAGTCTATAGAAATTACAGAATGAACGACTGTGAAATACCCTACAAAAAAGGTTATAGATAAAAAATTTAAAAATTGTAAATACGATAGAAGAGATTTAATTCACACACTTTTCTGAATTTATTAAATAACAAGTATGTATACACTGGTTATCGAAAACCTCTACCTAAAATATAATTCGGAACTGCAAAAATTAATATACATATGTATGTATATAGAGTATTTTAACAGAAAAATAATTTTTATAATAATTCAAAACCAAGTTTGTACAAACTAGCATTAGACAGCCTTATAGGGATGACATTATAAAAGTGCTCATATATATTTTATTATTGTAAAAACAGGAAAAGTATTCAAATAATCCATACAGATTTTTTTAAATTTTTTAAAGTACACAGAAAAAGAAAAATTCGGAATTTCCAGATAAATCAATCCAATGCGGTTTCAAAAGTACGGTTATCTCGGATTTTCGCAAACCAAGTACACAATACTTGATTCAAGCACGATTTTTCTCAGCAATATTTTGAATTTTGGGGTTCTGTAAATTTTTTTAGTTAGATCAAATATTTTAGAGTTCTTTGACTTTATAATGTTAAGTCGTTGCCATTTTATCCGAATATTGTCTGAATTTAACAATAATATCCTGAATAAATACTTAAAAAATGCATGCTAAAATTAAGAATTTGAAGCTTGAAATTTAGAATGTTTTTTTTCTATGTAGTCTTTTACAGTGTGTACACATTGTCAATGGGAAGCATTATACTTACTGTATACTTATTCCAATTTATTTTAAAAGAGTAAAATTTTGATTTTTTTTTTTGTAAAAAGAATCTGCTAGTTATATAAATTCGTAGCAATTAAAGGATATTTCAAAGTCGACTACCTGATGTTTATAAAATGTGTGCTATTTTCAGAAATTTGATTGTCTTTTGTTTAGATTTGAAGTCGCATTCAGTTGAATTGTTGCAGGTTCCCATGCAGCTTTTCAGATGCGATTACACTTTGAATCGCTTCGAATTAATTTGATTTGATTAGCTTATTAAGCATACGCCACGTTGAACATTCAAAGTTAATTGAACCATATGCGATTATAGTAAATGAATAATGCAACGGAAACGAAAAAACATTTGTATTAAACACAAGGTGGATTAACCTAGTTAATTGTAATGACTGTGTAATTATAATTATTATACTCTTCGATGATCTGATTTCACGATAATATTTATGTATAAATATATGTATTTATTGCTTTTAAAGTATATTTATAAGTAGTTATTTTTAGTATCTAATGAACCCTGAATACACGCATTTGAGCAGCATTTTGTGATGGCTTTCCATTTGTGCCATGTCACACGTATCGTATGCGTAATTTGAGCTTTGAATGTAAAAGGGATTCGTGTACAATATTCACACAATATCGTATCGTACATATGTATATAATGACATGAATATCCATTTAGCATGCCACCAAATCAGACGGTTCAACTCCCACACAATGTGTGTGTTTCAAATCGAAACTTGGAAAAATCCAGAACGAAATGTAATTACGCAATATTATATTTTTTACAGGGTTGCTCATTGCCTCAAAGGGTTGTCATTCATCATGGATCCGATGATTCGGTTTGTGGCAACGAGGAAACGCGTTGTTGCACAGTTGCTTCTATTGTGGCAAGAGTTTTGCTTGCAATCAAATCAAATGAATCGAATTGTATGCTGCATAAATATCAATTGAGTTGACGCTATTACTACACACACACACACCACACACGTGCAAATTAATCAAAGACTGAGACTTTAAAGTCATTGAGGCGTTTAGACCTCATAAAAGCGCCAACCACCCCATTAAATTCGCATAAATTATTTATCCAACATTTCACTTCAAATGCCAATGTTAAGAAAATTTCCGTATAGGGAATGCAAATACACAAACAAATAGAAATGGAAATGGAAAAGGAAAAGGGAAATCGAAATGAAAATGTGTAACGAAGGTCAATGTTTCCCACACAGGTGGCAGTTCAGTTTAAAACAGTTAAGTGTATCGTAAATGTTTTTTAATTGACATCATGACTCAAATTAGCGGTAAATAAAGCGTTAACGACAGATCTCTTATCTGCCTTCGGTCAATATATACTATACTATACTTGCCATATCAAGAATCAAGTATCTCTTATCTATTTACACTGTAAAACTTGTCAACCTGTTGGCAAATGAGGCGCAGCCTTCAGCTTTTGTCAGCCAACAGATGCTTTCTCTAACAATGTGGCAACGCCGCAGCATCTCAACAACAGGTGGGCAGCACTAATTAAAAAAGTGGTCAGAGTTATCAATAGATCTATTTCAAATTCCTAAAATAACTACAATAAAAGCCATGTTCTTTCGCAATAGATAGTTATATTTAGGAGTCTTCGGATTATAGCAAATATAAGAATATCTAAAATTGTCTTCTTTCCTTTCGGGGAAAGACTAAATATACCTTTATGGGGTATACTTATAAGATATATGTTTCATAATTATTAGTGCCATGCTTTATAGGTGACGATTAGAACTTTCCAATTCGGACAATTACATACCAATTAATATTAACTTGCATTTGCCGCACCAGCCACCGCATGTGGCATGCCCCATTCCCACAGGTAATGACATTTAACAATGTGAACTCTCAATAGCTCTGCACAGAGCGAAAAAATCAACTATTTCGTATGCTTAAAACTCCAAATTTCAAATGTATTCTCTCATTAAGTCTGAAATTAGTAAAGTCGAGGAAGCATCTTGATTTTACATTTTTAAAGTATCAATTCTTAAGTATTTTTAGTATTTTTACATATTAGAAGACCGAAAATTTAAGTATTTTAGTATTTTCAAATTTTAAGGTGTTAATAAAACGTTCTTGAAAAAAGATATTAATTCTTGACTTAAGTATAATTCGAGTTTGAGTCCTTAAATCAAAATTGTTTATCCTTAATTTTTAAGTACAAAATGTTCTTAGACAAAAATTATTGTTACTTGGAATTTTAATGTTTATTTTTAAGTAATTCTTACTTTTATCAAAAATGGATTTGATGAATCGTAAATACTAAATTCAAGGTTATTTGAACCTAATTTAATTACGAATTTAAAATAGCTTGAATTATATTTTAATTTATATTTTATATGATTCAAGATTCATTTGCCTTACATCAAAATTATTGTTACTTGGAATTTTAATGTACATTTTTTTTAGTAATTCGTACTTTAATCAAGTATGGATTTGGAGAATCGTAAATACTAAGTTCGAGGTCATTCGAACCTAATTTAATTACGAATTTAAAAAAGCTTGAATTATATTTTAATTTGAATTTTATAAATTTTCTATGATTCAAGATTCAATTGCCTTACATCAAAATTATTGTCACTCTGAATTTTTATGATTATTTTTAGTAATTCGTACTTTAATCAAGTATGGATTTGGAGAATCGTAAATACTAAGTTCGAGGTCATTCGAACCTAATTTAATTACGAATTTAAAATGGCTTGAATTATATTTTAATTTATATTTTATATGATTCAAGATTCATTTGCCTTACATCAAAATTATTGTCACTCTGAATTTTTATGATTATTTTTAGTAATTCGTACTTTAATCAAGTATGGATTTGGAGAATCGTAAATACTAAGTTCGAGGTCATTCGAACCTAATTTAATTACGAATTTAAAATGGCTTGAATTATATTTTAATTTATATTTTATATGATTCAAGATTCATTTGCCTTACATCAAAATTATTGTCACTCTGAATTTTTATGATTATTTTTAGTAATTCGTACTTTAATCAAGTATGGATTTGGAGAATCGTAAATACTAAGTTCGAGGTCATTCGAACCTAATTTAATTACGAATTTAAAAAAGCTTGAATTTTATTTTAATTGGAATTTTACGAATTTTCTATGATTCAAGATTATTGTTACTTGGAATTTTAATGTTTATATTTAGTAATTCGTACTCTTACCAAAAATGGATTTGGAGAATCGTAAATACTAAATTCTAGGTCATTCGAACATAATTTAATTACGAATTTAAAATAGCTTGAATTTTATTTTAATTTGAATTTTTAAAATTTTTTATGATTCAAGATTCATTTGCCTTACATCAAAATTATTGTCACTCTGAATTTTTAAGATTATTTTTAGTAATTCGTACTTTAATCAAGTATGGATTTGGAGAATCGTAAATACTAAGTTCGAGGTCATTCGAACCTAATTTAATTACGAATTTTTCTCTCCGTGTGACTGTCTCGGTGTTTATTTGTTGGTTTTGTTGCATTAAAAATGAATGAGTATTGAAAAAATAAAGCACTGCGGCACGTAAGTGAATATTAAATGTCGGCACTGTGGTGGTTGAATTTGTGGTGCGGTGGTTCGGTATTGCGGTGGTGCAAGTGTGGATCACGCACAGGTGCGTTAAATAGTTGGCCCTGGAAGCCCACAATAACAACAACCTGTTGATTTCAGCAACCCCTCTGTCAATGGTGAAAAGCGAAAGTGAAAGTGAAAAGTGGAGCACTAAAATATTGAGTTGCGAGTCAAGTGGTTGTCTTATTATTCCAAATGAGGTTGCCCAGCTGCGTGATGCGTGTTGTTAACAATTGCGTGCTCACCACCAGAGGGTGTCGTGTTGTATGGGTTTTACAGGGTGTCCGCCATCTCCTCCATTTTCCCCAAAACGACTAACGATTTACAGCAGCAGATAACAAAAGGATGTTTCCATAAAAACAGAATACAGCCAGCAAAAACCAACACACAACAATTGCTGCTACCAATAAAATACCAAAATAATAATAATAAAAAAAATAGGGAGAAACAACAACAACAACACGCATATACAATACCAAAATGTTAGAGAAAACCTCCTAAAAACATGAACTAAACACGCACAGTGATGTGCGATTTATTGTATGCATAGGAAAATATTCCAAAAATATTGGAAATCTGAAGGAAAACTCTTTACTCTTAAAGCCAAAAACATATTTTTTGCATGGAAAGCAGGGATTAAAACCGAAACGAATATCGGTTTCAGTTACGGTTTCGGTTATGCTCGAATTAAGGTTTTCGGTTATCGGTTATGCAAAATCTTGGAATATCGGTTTCGTACCGGTTATCGGTTTTTTATAAGTTTCGTTTTAAAAATATCGGTATGGTTTCGGTTCACAAAAAAAAATTAAAATTTTGGTTTTCGGTTGACCAAAATAAGAAGCGTTATTCATTGTTTTACATGAAAAAAGACTTAATGCTCCTTTTAGCCTGGAAAATAATGTTATCTGATTACTGAAATGGTCCAGCGTCGATTTAATTATAATTTGACTTCATATAAATTAGGTTAATTTGGTTTAAACATTTCAATTATTTTGATTTTACTGATTTTTAATAACTTTGAACTGCCGTAACTTTGTCAAAAGTCAATCAATTTCCATGCGGAATGTAAATTTGAGCATGATTTTACTTCTAATTCGTTCTGCATTTAAATTTTCTTTATTTTCAAAATTCAAAAATTTCGAAATTTTTCGAAAAATGATAAGGGGTAACACTGTAAAATTTCTAAAAAATTCAAAATTTTTGAATTTTCAAAATGAAAAAAATTTAAACGGAGAACAAATTTAGAGGTAAAATCATGCTCAAATTTACATTGCGCATGGAAATTGGTGAAGTTTTGACAAATTTATGGCAGTTCAAAGTTATTAAAAATCAGTAAAATAAAAATAATTGAAATGTTTAAACCAAATTAACCAAATTTATATGAGCTTAAATTATGATAAAATCGACATTACGCAGGACCCTTCCTGTAACCAGATAACATTTTTGTCCAGGTTGATTAGAAGTTTAGGTCTTTTTTTATGTAAAACAATGAATAAAGCTTCATATTTTGGTCAACCGAACACCTTAATTTTTTTTTGTAATCCGAAACCATACCGGTATTTTTAAACCAAAACTTACAAAAAACCGATAACCGTTACGAAACCGATCCTCCAAGATTTTGCATAACCGAAAACCTTAATTCGAGCATAACCGAAACCGATATTCGTTTCGGTTTTAATCCCTGATATGTATGTCTACATATGTACATATTATATATCATTTTATATATAGAGTTACTCAAAATTTTTAATTAAAATTTATAAATTAATTTTATTTTCAATATTTTTAGAAATGTTAAAGTTAAAATTTAATAATTATTTCATAAGTTGTATATTAAAATATCAATAAATAAGAGTAAATTTTGAATTTTTTGGTATAAAAATCAACAAATATTTTGGGAATTTATAATAAGAAATTGAAAAATAACTATTATTTTTAAATTTTTTATAGCTGTTAAAAAAAAAGAGCTTTACCACGATTTTCAAATAAAAATTAAAAGTGTAGTATTATTTAATAGTTTAATTTGATAATTTATTTTGGGTACACAAATTTTTAACACCAATTTATAAATAACTTTTATTTTCAGCTATCAATAAATAAGAGTTATTTATGATTTTAATTTTAATTTTATTACGGAAGCTGGGTATCTGCAAGTCGATCAGGACTTGTTTGGTTGCACTTTGAGCTGGCGTTATTTGTGTGTTTTGTGGATTGCTGTGAAGCCTCGACTCGTCGACAATTTTGCCATTAGATTGCAGTGCAAATTGCAATTAGGCATTCCGTGCCACACGCCAGCATTGGCGACAGGGCCAAGAGCATTGGGCCAAGAGTGAGGGCCAAGACCGAGAGCGAGAGCTTTGAGCGTTGACCAGTTGTCCAGTTCAGTCCATTTCATTTCATTCCATTCCGGATGAATGTCAGCAATGAAAGACCGCAAAATACTGCAGGGCAGACATTTAGCCAGCTGGCCGAGTTGGCCCTTTGACCAGTTAGCTGGTTAGCTAGCTGATTACCCTGTAGGCCAGTCAATCAGTCAGACAATCAGTTGGTCAGTTGGTCGGTTGGTCAAACAGCACACTGATAAAAAAAATGTTCTAAAATCAAGATTTTTGTCTCAGAACTAAGAATTTTGGTCTAAAAAATGCGTCGAGAACATAAAATTCTTAAATTTATAAAACACATCTTGATTTTTAGAACATTTCAAATAAGAATAAGTTCTTAATTTAAGACCAAACAAACCAAAATTCTCAAAACAAAAATAAAAAATTAAGGCAGGTGTTTTAAATATTAAACTTACTTTTTTTTTAAATATTTATACTTTTTTTGGATTTTTTTTTTTTACAAATATTCCGAATATATGTTTTTTTCCTTGGCTAGAGCGGGTGTTTCGATCCCTCGGCTTGTTACCAAACTGAAGCGGCGACTCTAACCACGGTGCCATTATTGTCTTCATATTAAATATGACGTATTTATATTTTCTTATCAATTTAAGATTTTTAATTCTTATATTAAGAACTGCGAATTTTTAGATTAATATTCTTAGTTTTATTAATATGGTCTTAAAATATCCTATATAAAGAACAAAATATTTAAGATGAATGTTCTTCATTTTAGAGGTTGGTCTTTTTTTTCAGTGCAAATCATTTAATCGCGCATGAGCCATTAGGAAAACACACAGAACACAGGACACGGACACAGGACACGGGGACACGCTATGGCCAGGATATGAAACATGACGATACCGAACAAGAGGCAACAATAACTGTAATAATAACTGACCACTCGTCAGCAGGAAACGAAGCAGGGTTAGGGACAAGGACGATGAGGACGAGGACGAGGACATAGACGAGTTGCCGCCCATTGGGGGCCAGCAGTTAATGCAGCAATCGTTCGATTTTTTCCTGCTTTCTGCTCTTTTTTTTATATGTTTTCCTCATTTATTTGTTGTGCTTTTTTTCGTTCTTAATGCTCCTGACACTGACCAAAACACGATGGTCAACCAAAGTTCTAGTCCTCGTGTCATGTTTCCTGTTTTGCAATTATTTATTTTCCGAGTTTTCCAAATCACTTTCACTGCATTTTTGTGATTACTCCAAGTTTCCTTGTATTCCTGTCCTCCTGATTTCTTCTATCTATTCCAACGGCTGCTGTCAATCAATTCCCCTTCAAGCATTTCACTTTTAACAATTAGATAGCATATCAAATGGTTCCATTTGATTGCAATTCATACGTAATACTTCACAGATACTATGGCTATTCTGAGACCATTCATACAAAGCTGAATATGTCGACTGCATTTCCCACAACTGAAAGCGTATCCTTCTTGATTGACTTTCGATTAAAAGAAAATATTCACACCCCTATCTACAGCTAGACATATATACGTTACATGTCTATTTCGACTTGAACGTCAGCTGTAAAAACTGTAGAAATTGTTCATTTATGATACGCTCAACGGATGAAAATCAGCTGTTGAAATTCATCTCAAAAGTTAGTTAAAAATGGAAATGGAAGTGGAAATGTGTGATTCAAGATCAACTGATGGAAAGTATTGAATACACTACTTTAAACAACTCCTTACTGAAAAAAAGACAAACTTTCATCTTAAATAGTTATTGAGTTTTTAAAATAAGACAATACTTAAGATTGTAGTATTAATACTACTGAAGAATCTTAATCTATACAACAATATACTCATTAACTTAATTTTTAGATAACGAGTATAAAAATCGCAGTTCTTAATATAAGAATAAAAATTAAATTGTTAGGAAAAAGTAAATAATTTTTTTTTTTAATTAGATTTTGGATTTATTTAAAATGTTATTAAAATCCTAATGTGTTTTCTAACATTACGAATTTAAATTAATTAATTAATTCCTAGTTCTAAGCAGGGATTAAAACCGAAACGAATATCGGTTTTAGTAACGGTTTCGGTTATGCTCGCATTAAGGTTAAAATTCGAAAAATTTCGAATTTTCTAAATGAACAAAATTTAAATGCAGAATTTAGACATAAAATCATTCTAAAATTTTCATTGCGCATGGAAACTGATTGAATTTTGACAAAGTTATGGCAGTTCGAAATTGATCAGTAGCTGCGATGGCCAGAACCGAAATTCACCTTTATAAATGAATCGGTTACTAAACGGTTATTTCGGTTTAAAGAGTTTCGGTTTATGGGTTTCGGTACAACGGAAAAAATTTTGTTCGGTTACGGTTTCAGTTACGGTTACAAATTTCAATCGGGTTTCATCGGTTAAAGGTTACGGTTTCGGTTAAGGTTTTAATCCCTAGTTCTAAGACAAAATCTTGCTTCTAGATTGAAAAATACAATCCCAACGTGGGTAATATAAGCGATTCAATGTCATGTGGCTAAAAGTTCCAGTAATGAATTCTACAAATCAATTTGGAAAAGCATACGTCAAAAGATAAACAAGAAATTATCTACAACTTTTAAAAAAGGTTTCGCTGTAAATTATTTTTCAAGGTCTGTTTGAAATATTTAACTCATTTTCTAAAGATTACCTGAGAAATTAAACAAGAACTCTTCAAAAGATTCTGCAAAATTGAATCCTCACGGAAGGAAATTAGCTGATAATTTCCTAATTATTAATTATATTAATAATTATTTTGACAGAGGAACATATTCTCTGTATTTATAATATTAAATATTTATGTGACCCATTTAGTTATTTTGAAATTCTTCGTAATTCGCTTGAAAACATTTTCAATTAACTGTGAAAATTGAATTTTATAATTTGTTTCGCTTTGTAAATGTGTGTACCTTTTTTTTATCGTTTTTTATTGCAATCTGAGAAGAATTTGTATCTCGTATCTAGTGAATGCCTTATCTTTGTTGGAGACGACAATGTTCGGTGTTGAAACCCATTGAATGAGTCGACCAAGAGAAACAGAAACGCTAACAAAGATCGCAAACAGAATTCAAAGCTACAAAATTTTAAGAGAACCGAGTAATGCCCACGTCTAAGTATTACTCATAATAATAGATACTATTTGTATATATATAAATATATCTCCATTAGTGCATTTACAATAAAGTTTCTGACAGATTCCTCTTCTATACTCGAACTTCTTTTTAATAAAGACAGCATTGAAAAACAATTTATTCAGTCAGGAAATCAAATCCAGCATTTGAAAGACATTTGAGATAGAATCTTGTTATTGCAAAGTTGGACAAAGTTGTTTATGAAGATTTTCTAAAATTGATAGCTTGCAATTGAATTTCGAAGAATTGAAAGAACAAAAATAAAATATAAAAGAATTGCAGATGCTGCTTGAAGATGGTTCTTGTTTTTCCGTAATTTCTTGGAATTCGCTGCATCGGTTTTTTATTACACTGTAAATACGTAAAAATTATATGAGACTAATTTATTTAATTGAAAAAAAGAATAGTTACGAAACTAAGAAATAGTCTTAGTATGTCTATAACTCTATTCTCATTTATTAACTAGAAATCTCTTTATGTTTCTAAACTTCAATGAGTTCCTAAACTAAAATTGAAATATTAAAATCCAATACCATCTATATATAGATGTATATTTTAGTATTTAATATATGTATGTTTATTTTCTTAAAGTATTTTTTAATTTTTAAAAAAATTACCAAAAAACAATAAAGAAAATATACACTTTAAAATATTGGGAACTGCCTATAAAGTGTTTTCATATAGAATAGTAAAAAACAATAAAGTTGCAAGACAAACAAAAATGGATATTATTGATATTATGACTAAAAACTAGAATATTAAAGAAACTAGCAAATGACAAATATTTAACATGCAGTTAAACTAACATTATCAATGTTGCCAGACAGATGAAAATGAGAAAATAGGAGAGCACAAATTTAAGTGGAAATTAAAATGGTGAAAACGCACCAAATTCTCAGATGAGCATCTATAATTGAGAGAATATCTATCTCTATAACTATCTATCTGTCTGAATAAATGAGTTGAGATAAGTGCATGGAACTAGTATCTATCTGTCTGTATCTTGGATAGGATTGTCAGTGACGTTATCTTGGCTTTATCTAAGTTACAGCCAAGTTTATTTGTATATATATGTACTTACATATATATGTACATAATTATGTAGGTAAGCTATGTATGTATGTGTGTACATATATAGGTAATTACTAAGCTTAAAGTCAAAGGTTAACTAAGAGAATAAAATAAAAACTACAGATGAATAGGAAGATAAAAAGGAAACTGGGAACGATGAAACAGCAAAGAAAATTTGAATGACAATTTATTTTTATCATAATTATATTTATTATTATTATTATATGTAGTATTGCCTTTCGTCGGATTTCGGTTCTCTTTAAAAAAAATGACATCATTTGAAGACAGCCGACAACTCGAACATGGCTCTGACTCTGACTCCGACTCTTTGGTCTGCTGCTAAGATCGTCGAGAATAAACGACGGCCACAAAAATAGGGAGAAAAAAAATACAGAAAAAAATTAAGAAAGTTGCAAGAGCAAAACAGACGTCAAACACGTGGCTCGAAGTGTCACAGCGGCATACACTGAGCAAAATTAGTGGCAATTAGCAAAAACTTTATAGAGAATATGACATTTCATTGAAATACACGCATAGATTTAATTAAACTTTGAAAGGTTTTGAGTATTGAAAAACGAGAATTTGAAAAATAACTGGGTTCGATTACCAAACAGCCCTTTATAGTCTGTAATATACCTGTCTTGCAAAAATCCTGATTATTAATAAAGTATCCACAAAAATTAAAATAAATAAGACAAAAAACAATTTAAAGATTATATTTTTTAAAAATAATTCGTTTTTTTTTGTAATATTAAATATTGAAGTTTTGAAACATTAAAAACTAACTGAAAATTTCAATAATTACATAATCTGATAAATAATTAAATTTCAAAATTTTAGGCAATTTTTTTTTTTTAGAGTGTAGAATAAGTTTCGAAATAATGTGATCTCTCGCGGGGTTGAGGGGTCAAAGAAATCAGTTAAATCTGAATGGCAGCCTTGCAATTTTTCAGTATCACATGGAAATCGAATTGAGCAGCAAAGTTGAAATCCAAATACATAAAGCTTGGAAAACATGTCAATTGGTCAGAGATCAAAAGGCAAACAGAGAGCTCAACTTGATGAATCATCAGACATGTGTACATTTAAGTGAGGCAAGTGATACAGGTAAATATGTCAAGTTTAATTCGCAGTTATGGGACACAATTACATATAGAGATAAGATCTGAGTTGCCACATAACGTGCCACAAGTCAATGACAAAGCAATGACTTGACACAAAAAAGAAATATACAAAAATAGACAGAACTATCGTTTTAGTTTGTTAGCTTACTAATTGTGGGGCAACAACAAATTCAAATTATCTTGAATATTGCTACAAATTTAATTGCGATCAACAGCCGGAATTGCAGTCAGCTTTTTTCTAGCTAAAAATCTCAGTGCAAAGCAGGACGGAAATGCCGCTACACACACACACACACACAGACAAACATATACCACGTTTATACGTTGACTTAAGCCGCTTGTAGTGAAAACGAGTTGACTTGCGTTTTAAAACCCGTCGATAACTTATCATTTATCATTTTCATACAAGCTTAAACTCCGCAATATGTCTTATATTAAATTAAAACACAATAAGAACACAATTAAGTGGCAACTATAAACACTGAAAAAAAACAGTTGTTGTAAGACAGAACAAATTTGGTTAAATCAGGTTTAGCTGCCTTATAAACTAGATAATAGATATGCATGTGCTTATGTGTGTCGACTGCCTCGCAATGAGGATGATAATACTCTCTCTCTCTCTCTCTCTCTCTCTTACTTGCTCTCCCATTTCCTTAAAACTCACCTGAAAACACAGACAAGCACACACACACACACAAAGCCACTGAGAGCAATATGTAAATGTGTCTTTTTGAGCGGCGACCGCTGGAAGTTAAAGACTGAGCTTACAACGCCGACGTATGTAGACACCCGGCTTTTGAGCTTTTGCTTTTGACTTTGATTTTTGATTTTGACTTTGCTTATGCTTTTGCTTTGTAGATTTTGTTATTGTTGTTGTTGCTTCTGCAGCTGTTGCATGCGCGTGCCTTTATTTCTCTTCGCAGTGTTGTTGTTGCTTTACTTCTGACGTTTGTTGTTATGCATTTGTTGCTGTTCCTTTGCTGCTGGCCGGCGAGCTTTGTGTAAATTTACATGGTTGTTTTTGTTGTTAGTTGATTACAAAATAATTTGGCAAATTGTTATCGTTGGACTGTTGTTATTATTTCTGTTTACTGATTCTCCTGGCACATTTTTATTAACAATTGTACACGGCAAGAAAAAACACAAATACCAACAATTTATTATACAAAAAAAGAGAAAAAAAACAACAACTTATTACACGCAACAATAGGAAATCGAGTAAAATGTGTCTGTAAATATTTTGATTTTTCTAGTTACAGTTACCGTTACGAATTGAATACTATTTTGGCAGCAACATAAGCGCAACCAAGCGGCAAAAAAAAAGTACGACCGCGCAGGTTCAAACTTCGATTACAACTGAAGCGGCGAATTGTTGCAGGCAGACGACGGCGACAACGAGCGACACGAGCAGAGAGCGCGCCAAAAACGAAGTGAACGACACAGAGTTGCCATCTGATGTGACGCAATTGTGTGAATTTCGTTGTTGTTCTTGTTGTCGGTTACTTTTTGAGCCCTGTACTTAACATTTACAAAGTGTCTATTAAGTTTATCATCTCATCTGCATTAACTGCCAACTCGATCAAGCTTTTCCCGTCTACATTCTAGATCTAAGAGACTATACCATTAAATTTGACGTCTATTAGAGTGTCCTTTATTTCTCAAAGTTTTTATTTTTAGTTTTTTTTATTTGCTTCTTAAGCACACAAAAAACATGTTTTTTAAGAGCGGCGGGAACATAACTTTTTTTCGATTTACATGGCTCTAATTCTGTTTAAACTATCCAGATATACAAAAGCAACATTTTGTTTTCCTACGACATTAACCCTTGCCGACAGGGCTCTGAAGATTTTGAAATTTATGTTTCATATTCTTTTTAATATTTTGAAAATGAACAACTTGAAAAAAAAAATGATTCGGCACGGATTATCATATTTCGAACGATTTGGGGACAGGTGAAAAAAGCTGGGACCCTATCCGGATGAGAGTAGGGGCCTTGAAAAATAAGGGACACCCTAGTGTCTATACTATGGAAATTTGTAGCACTTTATTGAATTTCTCACAGGATTTTTAATGGTGACGTTCAACTGCACATATCGATGACAGCAAATCGCTACAGGGTCTCTCACAGTTGAGTTTGCTCGGCTGCAGCTGTTTCTGTTTTTATACCCGTTACTCAAAAAATAAGTAAAAGGGTATATTTTATTGGTTGGAGCGTATGTAACAGGGAGACTCTATAAAGTATATATGCATCACCCACCACACACAAAGTTTTAAGATTTTTTGCTAATTAACGTTATCTATTATTGTTATCTCTGATCCCACTTAATCGCAACACGATTTGACAAATAGAACGGCAGCAAAGGCTTTTTTTTTTTTTTTTTTTTTTTTTTTTTTTTTTTGGAATAAGCGTTGAATCCATACAACACAAAAATAGTAACATAACAACACAGGTATAGTATATAATAATAGGATCAAACCTCAAGCTAGGCGCATGAGGACTTGCTGGCAGCAAAGGCTGTTTAAATTTTTAAATCAATACAAGCTCCTAAAAGTATGTAACGGGTATTCCTAAAGTCGGGAACTCGGCTGCAGTTTTTCCCGCTTGTCGGGCAAGCTTTGTTTTTGCTTTAATTTCTTTAGCGTTTGTTTGTTTTTCCTGTTGTTGCGATTTGCGGACGTGAATCTGTGCAACTCTGTTGTCTGACGTGTTGTGAAGTCATTATCATTTGAATTGGCGCGCCCACATGCTCGTGCAAAACCTTCAAAAAGTTGGAAAAAAGTTTTTCCTTTGAGTTGTCCTTGAATAAAAGAAATGTTGTTGTTGTTGTTATTGTTGTTTTGTCTTTGCGGTGCGCCTGTGTGAACGCTTCCAGCTGGTTGACAGCCTGGCCACGGGGCTTCATTATTTAACACCAAGCCACAAAAGCTCAATTACACGCTGCTCAAATATTGAAAGTAGTTTGCATTTTTTAGCTGAAAATGCATCGATCCCACGTGTCAAATAAACCACCAATATATCATAAATAAACCCAGCTGTCTCTTCTCTCCATCCTTTTGCACTATTTATAAGCATTTAATATGACATTATCAAGCAATTAGCACGTTAACCAATTGCATAACTAGCTGATATTAATTTATGCTCGGAATGCGATTTTCTAGTCGCTCAGTAGGCGTTATTTGTTGAGATTAGTAGCATCCATATTACTTGGTAATTGTTTAATGCATACTTTGAACCCATCGTATGTCGTTTAGAGAAGAGAATCAACCGGTCAACCGGTTAACCTTGAATCAATTCCCAACTAAGTAAGTAGTATTATCTAAACGACTGATATTTGGCAGCGTTTTAAAATTAATTGCATTAAGCGATTTAACACACGCCCTGATTAATTGATTGACTAAATGGGCCATAAACTGAGACAACAATTAGCGCGCGCTAACAGGATGTGGTGGACAGCAGGACATTATATAATTGGCATCGCCCTTCAGGGTCACAAAAGGGCGCACCTTTCAATTAACTGTGATACAGAAATCAGATTAAAACAAAAGCATTTTTCATTAAGGGTGCAGCCATTGTAATTGCGGGCGCAAAAGTTGAAAATTTTAAAATTGCCGCGAAAGTGCACAGATGGCCACGCTCATAGTCCGAAGGAAATTGATAGTTCGATATAAAAACTAATCGATTGCTTTGTATTTTATTAAACAGATGGTAGCACTGCATAGGTGGCAACGCTCATGCTCCGAATGAAATCGATAGTTTAAAATTTTAAAATTGCCGCCAAAGTGCACAGATGGCCACGCTCATAGTCCGAAGGAAATTGATAGTTCGTTTTAGTTTTATTAAACAGATGGTAGCACTGCATAGGTGGCAACGCTCATGCTCCGAATGAAATCGATAGCTCGATATAACGGCTAACCAACTGTTGTGTATTTTGTTGGACGTAGCACATGTTTTGATTTCAAATCTCAGATTTCTGTGTTACTTTTGCAAAATGGGCGGGCATCATAAGAAGAATTTGCGTGCGGAAAAGGCAAAAGTGAAATTGAAAGGCGCCAAGCTGCCCAAGGGCCTCAATGTGACGAAAACGGACTTTAAGGTGCGCAAAATTGAGATACGCGAACAGCTGACGGAATCGCTGCTAATCTCAATCAACGGCCAGCGGCGTCAGTTGAACCTAAAGGAGACCTTGTCCCGACTGAAGCATCACAATTTAAAGTTTCGCACGGATGCGTTGCGCAATGTACGAGATGCGGTTAAGCTCGGACAGGCGGAGCATCTCATTGGGCATCTGAATGAGCTGTTTCAGGGAGTTGCCGGCGGTGCATTGGACATGGAGCGGGATGTGCGACGTGAATCGTTCAAGACGCTGGATGTGCTGCTGGAGGCACTGCCCGGCCAGGCGGTGGTGCCATTCTTTCACATCATTGCCGCCTATTTGCGATGTGCCATGACGCATGTGCAGCCGGCGATACAGGAGGATTCGCTGCTCCTGCTGGACGTGCTGCTGCAACGTGTGCCATCCCGAATGCTAGCCGAACGCAGTGCATCCACAATCATTGGACACTTTATTGATATGATATCGCGTACACGCCACGACACACAGCACACAAATCGACTGCTAACTGTTAGGATGGGCCAGGGACAAGGACAACAGACGACGATCAAATGGCGAACGAAGGTGTTGTTGCGTCTGCAGCAGATCCTCGCCACATTGTTGCAGCAGCACAACAGCAACAATGACACCCAGGCGAGAACAACAACAGCTCACGTTGTTCACTTTGATGAGAAGATGCCGCAGTTTTATAACGTGCTGCGTCCATTGCAGGTGGACAATCGTGGCTTGGTTGCCTTGGTGGGAGAACGCATGCGTCAGTCGGATGATCAGCAGCTGCGTGCTTATGTGGAGCAGCTGATGCCGCTGCTTCAGGACAATTGGCTAGAGGTGCGTCCGCAACAACAGCAACAACAACAACAGCAGCAGATCCTGCTCAATGTGGATGCAGCCGAGAGTCTGCATGTGCTGCTGGACATCATGACACAGCTGTGGCAACTGGTGCATCAGTACGAGTCCATGCAACAGGAGCACACACGACATTTAAGCAATTGGATGCGTCAAACGTATGCCACAAGTTTTATGCGTCACTTTCTCAAGGAATGCACCTATCCATATCAAAGGATTCCCGATCTGCTTCAGCCAAGTCATGACAAGAAGAAGAACAAGAAG
Source organism: Drosophila kuntzei (assembly GCA_035042165.1). Lineage (NCBI taxonomy): Eukaryota > Metazoa > Arthropoda > Insecta > Diptera > Drosophilidae > Drosophila > Drosophila kuntzei. Next base: position 103,282 of record JAWNLU010000620.1, on the reverse strand, counting down.
AAGAAGAGCAAACTGAATGCCTCACAGGGAGAACTGTGCATCGCCCAGAATCTGAGTCTGGTGCAGCTCGTTTGTCACTTCTATCCGGAACCGGATGAGGAACAACGCGATGACTACGGTTCCCTCTTGATTTATATTAATCAATGTCTGCGCCAATTGCACAGCTTGTCGCCGGATGAGCAGCTGCGTCTGGTGGCCGCATTGCGTGCCTTGTTGCTGGACAATGGCGCCAAGTTGCTCCAGTTGCAGGCCCATCAAATGGGCACCGTAATGCACAACTGCATCGAGGAGTATGTGAAGCAACATTATACGACACGCGAGGGCGTCGCCACCCGGATCCTCAATCTATTGTGCCTCATTGTGCAGCGCAGGGAACTCTATGATGGCTACGGAGGCGAAGCACAGTTTGCCACATTCCTCAACTATCTGCCCCAGTTGCTGCTGAAGCCAAGTGTGGCAGATGCCACCTTGATGGCCATGTCAACACTCTGCCGTCAACAGAATGCCGTCTTCATGTCCGCACTGGCGGAGAATGCACTCCAGGTGCTGGCCAACTTGGAGCAGCTTCAGGTAACTGGAGATGCCAGCAATGATGACAATCGCCGATTCGAGAACCAAAAACGCATCCTCAATCTATTTTATTATGCACGCGAGAAGAGCGATTCCAACAGACTGCAGGCAGCTTTAAAGCAACTGGAGGAACAATCATCCGACCGCATTGCCAACTACTTTAAGTGCCTGCTAAGCTATGACTAAAAGCTGGAGGGGATTAGGCTGCAAAATGTCAACAGTGGAACATGTTTAAGCTTCTTAAACTAGGAAATGTTTTCTTAAGGATCATAATTAATTAATTGAACTGATTGTGAATCCAGTAATATCAAAATAGATGCAAGTTCTTATATATCAATTATAACATGCGAAGTAGGAGATTTTTATCTATTTATGGTAAAAAAACCTGGAAGAGTTTAGAAATTCTAAAGATCATAAATGATTATCTTAAGAGCTCTAATATTATGACTATTATCATGTTATGCTGTCAATATTCTAGAAAATGAAGACCTTAAATATTTAATAGATAGCATAAACTTGTAAAATAGGAATTTCCCTAATTATTGAGCAACAATTGGAAGAGATATCTATATAAACATCTCGCTAAGAATTTTGTTGGTAATATAGGAAAATTTTTACTAATTTTCTAATGTATAGAACTCGAAACAGATGTAAATAATCTGCCCAAATGATTATTAACATGGAAATATAATCCACACATTAATGAAAATGTTATATTACCATGTGAAATAGATTTTAATCGGAGAAATATGACCAAGTATGTTAAAAAAAAACTGGAAGAGTTTAGAAATTCTAAAGATCATAAATGATTATCTTAAGAGCTCTAATATTATGACTATTATTATGTTATGCTGTCAATATTCTAGAAAATGAAGACCTTAAATATTTAATAGAGCAACAATTGGAAGAGATATCTATATAAATAACTCGCTAAGAATTTTGTTTGTAATATAGGAAATATTTACTAATTTTCTAATGTATAGAACATAGAAATATAATCCACACATTAATGAAAATCTTAGTAATTTGTTAAAATTGTACAACTAAAAAAAAAATGTAATCATACATTATAATATATAGATATATTTATATATAAAAGCAACAACTATTTCTTGGGTTTCTTGACGGGCTTCGGCTTGAAGCGATCCAGAACGGAGCGTACAGGTTTTGGTTTCTTTTGCTTGGACGAATCTCCCGCCTCCAGCTGATTGTCCACCTTGTGGGCAGCGATGACGCTGCTCTTGGCCTTGCGAATCTCCGTAATAAACTCCTGAGGAATGAAGAGATAAATATGATTAAGAGAGGAGTGAAAGATGGAATATACATATAAATTGCAATGCGTCACCTTGCGCTGCAGATCCTTGACAATTTGCTTGTTGCGTGCCGCCTTGACGCTGCCACCGCGTCCCTTCATCTTGTGCCTGGGATTCATGTTGATCCGTGGCGGTTTCAATTGGAACAGTTGCCGCTTGGCATCGACCTTCTCCTGCAATGTGGGCGCATCCACGCCGGTGATTTCATGTGGATCCAATGTGATCAATTCGGGTGGAATCTTCTCGAGCAATGAATGAACTTCATGCTCACGACGCTGTTTGCTCGTCTCATACGGATTATCCTCGAGTGCATCATAGTTGGGCTCACCGGCGCCAGGCATGAGCAGAGATTGAAAACCATTTGCCGTGGATATGCCTAGGATATCTTCATAGGGACAGAAGCGCATGCCATGGACAAAGGCATCGCAACGCTGTCGGAGATAGGGAAGATTATCCCTGTTGCAGGTGCCGCCGCCGCTGATCACATTCGTATATGTCTCCAGGTAATTGCCTTGGGATAACGCCAACATGCCACGTTGCGATACGTCCAGCTCATTGGCGGGCAGACGCAGTCGAAAGATCGCCAATGGATTCTCATTCAGATTGCGTATGTCCCACACTTTGACGGAACGATCCAAGCCAGGCGGTTACCAGATGCAATCCCTCGGGATCCACAGTCAACGCAGTCATGGCCGTCGAATGGGCGAGCAATTTGGCCAATGGTTCACGTACCTTGGGTGACCACATGGAGACGACACCTTTGCCGCCGCCAATGCAGAGCACACCATTGCCAGGATTGTGACGCATCAGCCTGATGTCACCCAATCCCGTATTAAAGTTGCCAACAAGCTCACCAATGGACACATCCAACCAGGATGCATAACCCGCATTGTTGCCGGCGGCTAACAGAAAATGATAGGGCAAAAAGTCCAGGCAATTGACGCGGGCCAATCGCTTGACGCAGTGCAGCTCGGTGCCCTTTTTGTCATAGAAATAAACCCATTCCTTTTGGGCCACCGCATACATGGTGGGCACATGAAGCCACTGCACATCGGCGATGCTCTCCATCACATTGAACTCACAGTGCAGCTTCTTGGTCACCCAATCCGAAGGCGGCGACATGACCACGCCGACCACCAAGCAACAAATGCCTGCCATTCTTCGTATAACGCATCTTGTATGGTCCAAAATCAAGTTTCAATTCGAAATGTTTCGCCGCCGATTGTAAATCAACATTCGCCACAATTTCCGACTGGCGATACATGGCTGCTAGTCTCCTCCTCGTCGGCCTCCAGTTGGCCAGGCGTCTCCTGCAGCAATAGCTCCGTGCGTGCCGCCTGCTCGGTGGCATATTCCAAATAGAGTTCCTTGCGCTCATGCTGATCCTTGAAATGTCGCGTCTTGACGCCGCGCGATTCGACGCCATCGCCACGTGAATATTTATCCAGCAATTGCTGTGGTATCTTTTGCTTCTTTTCACCTTCAGTCTTCTTCTCCGCTTTGGGTTTCTCGTTGTGCGGTTTCTTTAACTTGTAATGCGCCTGCATTTTTACAAAATCTCCAGTAAAATTTTGCTGTCTCTTGCGCTTGAGTTTTATGTGTTTCACATCGTCCGTGTTTTCAGTGGCAGTATCAAAATAACGTGGTGCCGGCTTCTTGCGCCCCTTTGGCGCTGGCTTGGACATTTTGAACTTTCTATAATATCCTACAAGTTTATAAACAAAACACACAACTCTTTCAAAGTGCGCAACGTGCTCGTGCTGACATTTCAATTCTATCGTTATCGGCCTATCGAAATCGCAAGCACATATGGTTAGCGGAGCTGCCAACCCGTTTTAAAACAAAATCGATAACATTTATATATTCAACTCGATAGCAATGTAAATATCTATCGATAATAGCGCGGAATAAAAGTCGTTAGGCTTAAAATTTAAATTTAATTACAATTGCACGGTTAAAATAAACTAAGCACAAAAAAATCAGTAAATATGTGCCATTAATATTAGCATATACATATATGCATATGCAACGAAAGCGTATCAAAACGCATTTTTAAACGACACAGCGCAAAATGCTTTCAAGACGCTTTCAACTAAACATAGAATTGTAGTTACAACATATTTTGGTATCTTCATTGAGCATTCGTTAAACGAATGAGATTGATTTTGAGATTGAAGCCACATCAGTCTATAGAATTGAATTGCTACCAAAAACAATGCCCAAAATGGTAACTAGAACTTAGAACATAAAATACGACATTCAATAGACACGACCGTAGGGCAAATTAGTTGGATAGTAAGGCAAGGGCATTAGAAACTTGCCACCAAAACGTGGTGCAGACTGTGCCGATTCGCTGCTGGAGGAGAACATCGAAGTGCAGATTTCGGCCCGATGCAAACGGCTGCTGCTATTTGAAGTGCTGGTTGTGGTGCCAGCGCCATTCCCATTTGCCATTTCCAGTTAAGCCCAAGCCACCGCAATGCCCTCGCTGACGTCGACGTGTGCGTATCATGGAAAAGATGGCCACAATCACAGCGATCAAAAAGATCGAGCCAAGTATGCAGAACGAGATGGCCAGCTTGGAAATGGACAGACATAATGTGCCCTCGCCAACAAGCGGACGCACATGCGGCACGTAATCTTCCACTGAAATATGAAAATTGTTGAGAAAATGAAAATGCAATTGAAAGAAGATGATGTGATGTGATGAACTATGTAACTAACCGCTCATATTGTAGCGTCGATCATAACGCAGACGATCCACTTCGATTTGTGGTGCTGTCACGGCCAATGAGTTGAACACTTCGATGCGCGCCAGGTGCTGATCGGCGTTCAGCTGCAGTTGCTGCTCGGTGAGGCGACAATTGAGCTGCATGCGACAGAAATGTTAAAGATTTCGTTATGTTTGACACAACAAACACATACAGTTCGTCAAGTAATTGTTTCTACAAAGCATTATGCAGGTAGTCAACTGTCTTGACTAATTACAAAATTCACAAATTTTATTTTGAATAAAAAAAAGCTTATTATATTTGCAAATCCCTGTTTTATTTAATTTTGTTGCTATTTTATTTACTGCTTATGCTTCTAAGAACAAGTTTATAAAATTTTTTAACTATATCCAGAGTTGAACGATTATTAAAAATAAAAAAAATGTTTAATTTTTTTTCTTTTTGTCAAAACAGTTACTTAACATACTGTATTATTAAAAATAAAAAAAACATACGTTTATTTTTTTCTCTTTGTAAAAACAGTTACTTAACATACTGTATATTGATATTCGCATTTCATTTTTAAAATAGTTCAACTCCAATCAATCTGATATTTTCCCCTTTTTAGCTCGTTTTTGGGACCATTACCAAGTAAAATAAAAAAAAGGAAAAAGCCAAGAAAATTTATTTTCTTAGATTTTTTTTTCGATTTAAATGACAGTTTTGTTCTTTGTCAAAACAATTACTTGACATACTATATGTACATTATACACAGTCAGTACAACACTCAATCGTACACTCAGTTTTTATTGTTGTGTTGAGTGTGTGTGTGTGAGTGTGTGTGTGTGTGTGTGTGTGTGTGTGTGTGTGTGTGTGTGTGTGTGTGTGTGTGTGTGTGTGTCAGTCCATCTTCTACTTGAGCAATTGTTGCTGCCTTGCAAGTGCATTGCTGCAGTTCAGTGCATTTTGGTGCAATAACCACATTAATTAGCGGCGCTAACCACACACACATTCTATACGCTTCGTCGCACAACACACACACGCAAATAAACAAACAAACAAACAAAATGCAAGCAACACTTTCGTTTTCATTGCAATTAATTAATATGCATTTCAGGCCTTGTTTGCATACATACATACTTACACACACACACACACATTTGTATAGTTGTATTTGTACGCATACTGATTACTCACATTTGGACACTTCCCTTTGCAAAGCTGCACGCCACAGCTGACGTGCAAACGCTCGCGATCGGGAAACTTGAAGGCGGGAAATGTTGCCATAAACGTGCGCTCGACCAAATCTTCCTCATGCTGCTTGGACCATCCTTCCTCGGCTGGTTTAAATCTCGTATGCAGCGCCGGCATCACCTGCAGATTGGTATATTTAAGTACATTTTTGGAATTTTGTATATTTAGACATAATGTGGAAGACATTTGCAATTGTGTTCCAGTTGCTAACAAAATAGCAAAAGATAGAGCTGGATAGTAATAGTAGTATTTATTAAAAACATTTCCTATCTCTCTCTAGCAAGTTGAGAAAGTGTTTGACTCCTCACCACATCGGCCAAAGTCACCTAATTATAAATTCAGCTCGGGAAGGACATTCACAATTCAGTGGTGTCAGAATTTCTAGGGATAAAATAAGCTAATTTTATAAAAACAGAGGGAGGGAGGATTAAAACACCAAATGTTATATTTTTTCTTAATCGACCGAATCTTAATATTTTTCGAATAAATTCATTACATTATATTATGATTACAATAGCACATGGCGTTAGCCTAAAAAGCTACTATTGAGTGTCTTGGGTAACTGGGCGTAAACTGAACGAGTTTATTTGTATCTTTGTTGGCCCTTGTACTTCTACCTGTTGAATGTCAACAACGTTTATTGCCGGTTATACAATTTTTGTTTATTGCTGCTGACGACACCACAATACGCAAGACGCAACACGTCAATGGCAATGACAATGACACTCGCACACTCTTTCTCTTTCCCACACACGCTCTCTTCTTACACCTGCACTATTTGGCCACTTCCGTTACGAGCAGCAGAGGGCAACAACAACAATAACACTAAAAAGAAGCAGAGCAACGGTAACAAAAGTCATGTGCCAAGTTCACGGACAAAAACAATGCTGCAGCCGCTACTGTATGTTTGTGTGTGTGTTTTTGTATGTATGCCATATGAAAATGTATGAAATTACAGACTCATGTGATTTACGTTTCGCCATTGTTGTTGCCAGCAACTCATACTTGCCACTCCGTACTTGCTACTACACACATACATATGTACATATATATGTACATCCATAGCTGCTGCTACTAAGCAGCACACGTTGATTAGCTGCCGCTACCTGGTTTTAATTTACACACCTAAAGCACGTGTATTGCTGTGTGCTGTGTTGTCTGTGAGAAACTTGAAACAATTACAACAATACTCGTAATACAAACAATCTCAATTGCTGCGGAAGTTCAAATGAGTTTAAAAATGCGGATAACTGCAGGACTTGTTAATGTGCATTTGTATGTACAATACATATGTATGTACATACGTATAGTTGTGTTCAGTTACTTTTTGTTAATAATAAACTTAATTAATAAATATATCGCATTTTCTAAGACGAATTAAAGTGTAATGGAAAAACAAAGGATTGCTTTTGCAGTGCGCATTAAGTTGGCTGCGATAAAATAGCATACAGTTGGTCAAGAAAGTGTTTTCACAAAATCAAAAATTTACACAGTATCTCTTGCTAAAAATATATATTTTTTATGGATTTTTATTTGATTTCTTAATTTATTACTCTTGTCTATGGTTCTTAGAACAAGTTAAAAAAAAACAAGTAATTTTCATCGAATCAACCAATTATGTGAATTTGTATTTTGCCAAGACACTTTCTTGACTAACTACATACATATGTATATATTTACACTCAGCCCAGCATATGTATGTATATGTACATATGTACATATGTATGTTGCATTTATGCATTTCGCAGTGAGGCTAAATTAATATGTCCATATGTACATACATATTTATAGATATATCTACATATATATGTACAGATAGACTGCATAAATATATACATAATTACATACATACATACTTTGTATATTTTTTTACAAGGTGTTTTTTAGTGTTGGTATTTTCAGCCTCTTTATTGTGAGTATTTTTTTGTTGTTGTCTTTTATGCAAGTCTTCCAGATGCATTACATACATATGTATGCGTGTATGTATTTGTATTGTCTGTGTGTATTTGTAGGGCACATTCTGATCAGTATCTGTGCCGCGGCCGCAGAATGTTTCACTTTTCAGCAAAGCTCTCTGACCTAGAATCATTTTTCTAAGCCAAACAAATATTCCAAGCTAGCAATGGGCGCGTGCATAAATTATTTGCATGCTGGCGTTGCCCAAACAATAAAACTAAACGCAAAAGAAAATGAAAATTTGCTCAAACGGAAGGCAATGGTCCAACAACAAACAGTTGTTGGAATAGAAGGTCGGTGGGGGATGGAGATGTGATGAGTTGACGGGGTGATGAACAATAAAACAAACATAAAATGCAAATGTTTTTGTTGCCTTTGCTTGTGTCCGTTAAAATAGAAATAAAAATTAAGCCGTGAGATTTTCTAGCTAGCGCCTCACAATGGCCAGCAGCAGCAGCAGAAGATTTGTTTGACCCATTTTCTGGCATGACATGTGCACAAAGCTGCGACGACGGCGACGGCGACTAAATGCAAATGATTTTAAGCTTCAGTTTTAGCTTTAGCTCAGCGTTGCCATCTAAACTATTTTGTAGCTAGACTTAGCTATTTTTTTAAATTGTAATTGCTAGGAACAATTTTAAATACTATTAGATAGAAATTTAGCTATTTTAAAGACGACTTGACTACTTTATCAGATTGCCAGATCTCTCTAATATAGTATAAATAGTTCTTAGTGAAAAGTTCTTGGGCAAGCCGAAATAGTATTTGCTATAAGATAATGAAAATATTTTGCATTTTAATAACTAACGTTCCATCTGCATTTTCATATTGAAAGCTTACAAGTATACAAGTACATTTAAATATTTAACTTTTTAGCTATTTCTAGCGAACTGTTTTGATAAAATTAGCTATTTTATCCGTACAATTTCTGGCAGCACTGGTTAAGCTTCAGGTTGTCATTGCCACCGTTGTTGGCTGGGACCATGTCAAAATGTTAAACGCTAAATATTTCTATGTATTTCACTGTTGGCTAATTGTTGTGACCTCCTAATTTACTCAAGAAGAACTGAAGAACTGTTCGCGCGGGCAGTTGCAGTTGCTTTTAATGGCTGCTCAGCTGCTTAGCTGCTTGGCTGGGCAGACAGGCAAACAGACAAATGCTTAACCAAATGCAAACTGTTCTAACGATGAGCGCGTAATTACGTCTAACAGTTTTCAAGTTTTGACTCGTTGCTGCTGTTTTGGTGTTGTAATAACCGTTATAATTAATGATGCGCTTCAGACGCCGCAGTTGCCGCCATTGCACAATATTACAGTTGCAATCGAGCTGCCAACTCAATCAGAAGTTGCTTGGCAAGAGATGAGATCTGCGTTTACTTCGATTTTACTTTCGTAGCTGAGATAATAAAAATGAAAGTTTGCCAATCAATCGATAATCACTAATTTGCTGATACACACACGCACGCACACATTTTCATTATAATTAATGATATTATTGTCTTTTGCCCTAACGGTAAACGAACGTCTCGAAGAATTCAACACTGTCAAATTATGCAAAGACAATTAAGAACGCTACAGCGGAGTGTGCTGAACAGTGAGATACTCAGTAGTGGTACATATTCAGATCATAATTCATATTAAGGCCTCAGACATCGATTTATAGGCCTTACAAAATAATATTAATTTACAAAAATACCGAAGCCATAATTTGAATTCGTTTTACAGTTTCTTTTTTAGGTGTCTAATTAAACCGTTAGACGGAGTATATGTGAATAATAAAAATCAAAAAAATATAATATGAATAATAATAATAACTCTTATCTTTTAAATTGCTCTTAAAAAACAAATAAAATTATGCTTGCAATCTCTGAGTCATAAAATTTGAAGATACCCATATATATATAATAATAATTTCTCGTATAAGTATTAAAATTCAATTTAAGATACCTGAAAATTTAAAAATTCAGGATTACTATTATTTAATCCATGTAAAAAGGTTAAAAAAAAATTTAAGATATTTTCTAATCAATCTAAAATGTTACAAATGTTGCACTTTATAAGAATCTTCTGAAAGTTATAAAATAACCGCTTGGTTATAAAACTCTTACACTTTGATGCTGAGTATAAGTTTTTAAACAGTTTCTACATATTATTTTATTATATTTTTATTATATATTCTATGAGTAACTATTATTTTTACCGCATTTATTATCTTTTCTAATAATTGTTTGTGCTTTATGACAGACTTGTGCCTGTCACAAACGATGCCGCTAAGTTATAAGTATGTACATATTACCGCAATTATTTTTTTTGATCACTATATATTTTATAAGAGACTTCTGAATGTCACAAACACTACCGCTAAGTTATAATACTCGTAATACTCGAGTATCTATTATTTTTAAGTTATCCAAACACTGCATGTCTCTTTTATAAGATACATCTGAATGTTACAAACACTACCACTTGTTTATAACACACTTGGGTGGTGTGCTGGGTATCAATTAGTTGACTCACCTGTTCGTCGATGGGGCAACCGCGTGCGTCGAGCAGCTGCTGTGTGGATTCACCCAATCCGTCGAGTGCCGCACAATCCACGACACGCACCCCAATTGTGCCCGGTACAATGGCGCGCACGGTTAAAGTGGTTGCCACGCCCACCTCCACAGAGCCGGAACCATTTGGGCCGCCCAACTCCAACCAGATGCGGACACGCGGTGTGTCCACGTGATGATGATGATGATGCGATGATGATGATGATGATGATGTTGATGATGATGCCACAACAGCCAAGGCGCGCATGCGGGCATTGCTGCAATTATGTAAACTTGGCTTAAAGAGCGGCATACACAGAGAGAAAAAAGCCGTACTAAAATTAAATATTTTCAATACTTAAAAATAATACTTGATATAACTACGAATTACTTAAAATGAGCATTAAGTTTCTATGAGTAATCTTGATATAAGAACAAAAAATTTTGAATCAAGTAAAACTCTAAAATTACTAGAAATGAGTACTCAAATTCTATTCAAAAACTCGACTCACGGATCAAGTATGTTAAATCTTAAATGAAGTACTTTAGTTCTTATATCATTTTAACCAGGAATTAAAACCGAAACGAATATCGGTTTCAGGTACGGTTTCGGTTATGCTTGAATTAAGGTTTTCGGTTATCGGTTATGCAAAATCTTGGATTATCGGTTTCGTAACGGTTGTCGGTTTTTTGTAAGTTTCGGTTTAGAAATATCGGTATGGTTTCAGTTCACAAAAAAATAAAAATTATGGTTTTCGGTTAACCAAAATGAGAAGCGTTATTCATTGCTTTACACGAAAAAAGATTTAATGCTCTTATTAGCCTGTAAAATAATAATAATTGATTTTTAATAACTTTGAACTGTCATAACTTTGTCAAAACTCAATCAATTTCCATGCGGAATGTAAATTTGAGCATGATTTTACCTCTAAATTTGTTCTCCGTTTAAATTTTTTTCATTTTGAAAATTCGAAAATTTCGAATTTTTTAGGAATTTTACAGTGTTACCCCTTATCATTTTTCGAAAAATTTCGAAAATTTCGAATTTTTAAAATGAACAAAATTTAAATGCAGAACGAATTTAGAGGTAAAATCATGCTCAAATTTACATTGCGCATGGAAATTTATGAAGTTTTGACAAAGTTATGGCAGAACTTATTTTTATTTGAAATGTTCTTAAAATCAAGATGTGTTTTCTAAATTTTTTCTTAGTTCTGAGACCAAAATCTTGATTTTAAAACATTTTTTTATTCGGTGTACGTTAAATCAAGTAAGTAAATTTAATTTGAGAATACATAATTACGAAAATTTCGTACTTAAAATAAGTTCGAAATACTCGACTTTAGTCATTTTAAATTTAGTGAAAAATCGAGTTTGAAATGTGGCATTTTAAGTACGAAATACTTGATTTTTTTCCCGCTGTGTAGAAAGGAGAGAGCGGAGAGTAGGGGGAGGAGGAGGGAGGAGGATCACCTACCGATCGCGTCCGGTGAGGGGCAGGGGCATGCCCATGGCCTTGGCGGGCAGCTGGCAACGCACGGTGCGCAGGATGTCGGTGCTTTGTCGCAACTTTTGTTCCATTTGCAACATGATGCGGACTGTGTACTCCATGCCGCCGTCGGGCAACGGCTCGGCACGGACGCCACAACCCGATGTGGGCACATGCAACGCAATCCGTGTGGCATCCTGGCCACGTGCTCGGCATTCGAGGGGAAAGTCCTTGGCGTAGAGCAGGCCACGAAAGTTGCGACTCAATGTGAGTTGCATGTCCAGCAATTCACGTGTGCAATTCACTTGCAACGTCTCGATTTGCATCGCAGTGGCAGCTGCAGTTGCTGATGTTGCTGCTGTTTTTGCTGCTGTTGCACTTGTGGATGCCACAGTCAGTAGGAGCAGCATGACAAGCGTTCTGGTTGCCCAAGCAGCATGACACACAAACAGACGATGCCACAGTGCAACAACAAGTGGCAAGAACATGTTTCCGATTTTCAATTCAATTTCCCGTTTCAAACCCCTGCTAACCGCAAAATGATGCCACTTGCCACTTGCCACACACACAAAATACTCAACCAACACCTGTGTCTAGCTGTCGCAAGAGGGCGTGGCGGAGGCGGAGGCGGGGGCGGGGGCGGGGTCTTAGGCGTCGACGTTGCGTCTTCTTCTTAGTTGGCCACGTCTGAAGAATCTTCGCCAAACTCGATCTGAAATAGAACAACAACATTTAAGCAACTAAATTTTATGGTATTTATACGAATTTCGAATATTTTTTTAGAAACTGTAAAAACAAAGAACAAAACCAACATAAGGAAGAAAAAAATGGTATCATAAATTCGAAAATCCAACTAAATAACATATTCAAAGAGGTCCTATCATATTAATAGAACTTTAGTTTGAAAAAAAAAAATGACTGGGTTTGATTCTCCGTTATGTTATTTCTAAAATGTGTTTTTAAAAATGAAACGCAATTCAAAAGAAATAAAGAGAAAAAAAAACAAAACTTAGGGAAACTAAAATATGGAAGCCAAAAACTAGGAGAAGTCGAAATCAAAAATATTTTATTAAACACGGTTCAATATTTCTATGTAGTCTCTCATTAATTCTAGCTAGTTATAAATAAATATGGAAGTCAAAAAATCAAAATTTTTTAAAAATTGTAGCTAGTTTTAAGCAAATGGTTCCACAAAATTATATGTATATTTGCTGGTTCGTTTTTATACCCTGTAAACAATATTTAGATTAATTCTGAAACAGTTTTAGAGAAAAGTTTATTTTTAATTTTTATTATTTATTTTTTTTTTTGAATAAAATATTTTTGGTTTTGCCTTTTCCTAATTTAAGTCTTTCAAATCTTTTTTGCCAATTTTTATTTCCTAATAACATTATTGGTAAGTGTGGTTTCCGAATTTGTATATCCATATTAAATGCTTCCTAGTTTTGTTTTCCTAATTGTAATTCCCTAATATAGGGCATCAAATTGTATAATTATTTGTAGTCAAAAAAAAAAAAAAAATAAAAATATATTGCGGCCTAAATGGCACAGACTTGGCCAACAAAAGCGGGTCAAGTTTGCATTCGTCTGTCAAATCAAATAAGCCAAGTTAGCCAAGTTATTGCAGCAGACGCAGCATCAACAACAACAGCAACAACAGCAACAACAAAATAAAATAAATACGATAAAAGCAAATAAAAGCTCAGACTTTCAGCTTAAATCAACATCAACATAATGCGTTTGCAACTTTGCGTAATCCTATTTAACTAGCTGTTGTTGTTGTTTATTACCCTTGTAGAGGGTATTATAATTTTGTCATGAAATTTGTAACTCATTGGAGGCATTCGAGACGTCCCAGATTTCATTAAGTGTATAAAATCCTAATCCAGAACGACGAACTAAGTATCAATCTTAATAAATAAATAAAAATAAAAAAAATAAATAAAAAAAATAAATAAATAAAACTTCCGATCGGTTTACTATATCATTTATATGGCTAACACATAAACAATCGCTCCTAAATCAATGTTAAGTATAAAAAACTTTGTTGTTTTTTGAGATAATTGAAGTAAACTTAAGAGTTGAGTGTTAACAGATATTTTATCGTATAAATGAACGGTCGAAAAATGAATTTTTGTATGAAAATGTCTTTCGATTTTCAAGACTTCTTAGGAAATGTTTCTGTAAGGGTATCACATCTTCGGTTTGCCGCAAATAACTTTTCTTTCTTGTTTATTTATTTGTTTGCTGTGCGGCTGATGTTGATATTAGCCATATTATATTGTTGTTGTTATTGTAATCATCACAATTAGGCATAAAACTAACTTTGAAAGTTGAAAAAGTTTGTTGGTAAAAGGGCTAACACAAAGTCAAAGTCTTACCTTGGCCAAAAACAATAAATAAAATGAAAAGCGAAGGGAAGTGTCCTACACAGATGTACAAATATCCTTTAAGCCAAGACTCCTCCGATTTAAAAGCCAGGAATATTATTATTTACACCTATATTATTATTATTTTTTTTAATATATAATTTTTATAAATTATATTTCAATTAAATTATATTTTTTTATTTTATAAACATTTATTTTCAATTCCGAAAATTGCAATTCAATTTAATTGTATTTTATTAATAAGAAAATTTCTTAAAACATTACAATTTAATTCTGTTTTCGTGGAATTATAATTTTATCTTTTATTCACACATACACCACACATAAAAAAATGTATTTAAAGAAAAATGCTTACACAATTTCGCGTCAATTACAAAATTTTCTATTAACGAAATACAACCGCAAATTTAAAATATTTAACTAACGGCAACTTCACACGAAAATGCAAAAGAAACCGTTAACAACAAAAGAGAAAAAAAATAGTTTAGCTAACGTATCCAAAGGCGGCAGCTAAAATCAAAACACAAACGCACGCTACCAAGTGTGCAAATCAAATAAGCCGCAAGCGCCAACCAAATGCAATGTGTGTAGTCGGCTAGGCCAAGAAGTTGGCTAACCGCAAGCCAAAACAACGAAGATGGTAAACCAGCGAAAGAAAACGAACAGGAAGAAGAAGCAGAAGGCATGTGAAAACGTCGTTGTTGCGCTTGCGCTGTGATTTTCGCGCTCAATTTTAAGCAGAGAGCTGCCAACTTGCATGTAGACTGATAACAATTTATCAACCAATCGACCTATCGATAGCATGGAGTGCATTGTGACCTTGAGTATTTATCGAAAATTATCGATGCCCAACTTTAAGTACTTTCGATGTATTTGTTGACAAGAATCGATTCAACTAAATCTGCTAAACCAAATTAAATATTCTAATATGCAGAATTTAATTTTAAATGTCTGAATGAAATGGCTTTAATTCTGTTACATTCTGCTTTAAAAATGTTGTTTTTAATAGGGAAAACAAACATATTAAAACACAAACATTTATATTTTCTGGCCTTTTTAAACAGGCAGGGCTGGACTATAATATAATAATTACTTGTATCGTCTTTTATGTTCTAATACAATTTATGGCATATGACAGTTGCATATGAATATCCGTTTATTTCTCTGAGCTGTCGTATAAACTTGGCTAAAGGGGCTAAAAAATGACAACGGCAAGAGTTATCGACCGGCCGCCACAGTCAATCGACAGATGTCTCACTGAATTTTATTTTTCATCACTAATCACTAATGCCACACGATAAATTACAAGCGCACGAAGCGGCTAAAATAAGTTAAATCGAAATAGGTACGCAGCAATTGCAAATATCCAGTCCCTATGAGCATGAACCTCGACATGTCGGAAATTATTGAATTCGTGTTGCCTATAAAATGTGAATACCCCGAGCAAACGAATGACGCTGGCGGTGGCGGGGGTGAAGGAGACGGAGACGACGATGATTCGGTGAGCAACAATCAGTATGTAGTCTTGGATGCTGTAGATGTTGGACGCGAATATAAAAGCGAGGAGTACTTCTTGGTCAACGATGATGGCGTCGAGGGAGAGCTGCTCATTAAAAATGAACAATTCCATTCACAGCTGATCGGTTGTCCCGAACTTTTAGACCACACAACGATGCGCTTGCCAAAACAGGAGCTGGATGAACTGGAGCTGGAGTTGGACGAGAACGAGGAGGAGGAGGAGGAGGAAGTGCAGTATATGATGGATGAGCCGCATTCGGTAGATCTCGATGATCTGGTGGAAGAGGCAATCGATGATGAGGAGGAAGAGACCGAGGATAATGAAATGGCAGAAGATGATGAACATTATGAGCAATATGTTAACAATGTGGTACAACAGGATCACGAACAGCCGCTGGAGCACGAGCAACAACTATATGCATGGAACTATGTGCAAACATCGTCGTCACCGTCGCCGTCAGCTGAATCGGAATCTGTGGCAATCGAGCTGAATGCAAACAAGAAATTCAACAATAATAAAACAAAAGCCACAATACAAAGTCTGAAGCGCAACTATGCGACGCACACACTGATGGCTAACGATGATGCGGATGCTGATGCTGATGCTGATGCGGATGAGGACGCCGATGATGCCTACGAAGAGATCGAAAATGAGACAACAATTGAACAACAGTCAACAGCGATGCTGGTCAGCGAGGAGCCTCCAGTGCCTTTGGCGAAACCAAGTGAAAAGATGTTGGACATGTTCAAGGGGCCGCGACGTTATATGCTCTTTGATGAGCTGATTGCAACAATTGTGGACTTCGATGAGGATGGTACACCAATTGTGGAGTTCTCAATGATTGGCAGCCTGCAGGATGAGAAGCTGCCGGTCGAATGTGGCATCTGTCCGGATGTCATGCACAAATCGAAATTGTCAAAGCATCAAAAGACACATCTGGTACCTGGAAAAAATCGCTACGCTTGCATCTATTGCACCGAAACGTATCGCGATTGTAAATATCTGGCTGGTCATGCCCGTCGTCACATGGGCATCCGGCCGTATGTCTGTGAGCCGTGCAAATTGTATTTCTCAACCAAACAGGATTTGCGTGTCCACAATCAGCGACGGCATTTGGAGAAGGAGCACATCTGTGAGATGTGCGGCAAGACATTTGCCCAGAACACACAATTGAAACGGCATCGGGAGGCGACGCACGAGAAGAAGCGTCGATTTCAGTGTGAATATTGCCAGAAGGCATATTATAAGAATTTCTCGCTCCAGGAGCACATACGCAACGTTCATATGGGCAAGCGACGGATGTTAAAGTGCCCCTTCTGTGGCATGCAGTGTCGGGATGCCCACAAAATGGCCAGACATCGCAAGGAGATGCATTTGAATCAGGACACATATATATGCCATCTGTGCCAGGAGGAATTCACCGATATTAACTATTTTGATGCCCACAAGCGTTCCATACAGTGTCGCAGCAATACACGTCGTCTGGTCAACGAGGATGAGGCACGTACTATCAACGAGGATGGCATATTTATCACTGAAGGCGATGAATTGGCCGACATGCTTGAGGAGGACTTTGATGAGGATGCTGGACTGTTAATTGAGTCGAATTATGTCAATGGTGTCATTGATGGTGATGTTCTTGATGAGGAGCAACAACAGCAACAGGAACAGGAACAACAACAACAAACACAGGAGTCACCGCCATGTGAGGATGCCACCATCTATGAGACAGCTAATGGCAATTATCTGCATGATGATGCGGAGCTGGAGGAGCAGCAACACCAACAACAACAGCAGTATGAACAAAATAATTACAATGAAGATGGTTTGCTAATCGAGCATGTAACCGAGGATGACACCGAGGAGCAGTTGCTCGATGATAATGATAACGATAATGATAATGATGATGATGAGCAGTATCTGGAACAGCAACAACAACAAGTTGATTATCATCATCAGCATACATCACAGCACAGACAGCAGGATTATAACGATCACGAGTTGATTTATGAAATCACACTGGAGACTGAGGATAACTGAGCAGCAATTGTATCAGCTTCAACCACCCCCACCCCACCACCCCCACCCCCCTAACCATTAATACCCCCTTTCCCCCTTCCCCACACCCTCCTTATTGAAACAGGATTTGTAAATAATTAAATAAAATTATATAAATAAATGTAAATTTATGTACTTTGAAATATTCCACAACATTCTGCAATGTGTTTAATAAAACCCAACAATAAAAAGCGCCTTCAAACATTTCAAAACAGATTTGCAATGGGAGACAACAACAAAAAAGAACAACAATTTAAATAAAGGCAAAAATGCAACCCGGAGCACAGAGCTGTATTCCATGTTAGCCATCAGTGTCGAATGCAACCCCGTGATGTTTGATTCAAATCATAATAATTACAAATTGAAAATCTCAATTTTATGTCAATATAAAGTAAATATACTATTTATGTATGTGTGTACATTGTACATTCATAAAGATGACATCAACACACGTTCATTTAATGTGCGTTTTTTCTTTGGGCGTGTCGTGTGAGCGAGATAGCAACGCTTCTTTTTCCACCAGTGTTGCAAGCGCTTCAAGGTCTAAAATAGCTTGAAATGGCTAAAAAGTTATTAAAATTGATTTAAAATAAGTACTTTCTTTTGAATAAAGAATATTAATGTAAGATAAAAAAATTCTGTTTCGTTGAAATATTCGAATTCTACAAAAAATATATATTGTATTTCTAGTTAATAGCTAGCTTTTGCAAATACAAAATTGATTAATCTAGCTGCTTAATAGCTAAGGTGGCAGCACTTGCATTCTACTGATCTTAATAGTATCGATAATGCATAACGATAACTAGATATCGACTATCGAACACGCATATTCAACAATTTTATAAACACTCGTAAAATAAAGTTTAATAAATATTACAAATATGCAGCACTGCAATCAAATGGCTGGAATAAACAAAGTGGAGCGTCTAGTTGACGGCGTAACCTGACAACGGCCATTGATCAAACACTCGAAACTTGTTTATGCTTCAAATTCAAATTTGATTTGAATTCAAGACAAAGTAAATATATACATACATAGGTACATCTGAAATTGAAGTTAAACTTTATTTGCTGCATGCGTACATATAACATATACATATATATATATATAGAGATATTTTATTGTTGATTTTGATCAGATAAACAACAATGGATAACGATAACAAGGACGATGATGATGTTGAGGGGGAGAACGTAAACACGGAATTGGAATCTGATGCAGATGCGGAGGATGAAACGGAGGCGGAACTGGAAGAGGTCGATGCCGCTGAGGTCGATAGCTGGGAATCCTTTCAAGCGCACATTGATGCACTCGTCGTAAACGAGAAATGCGATAAGTCAGTTCGCCTGCTCGATGAACGTCGACAGAATATTGTGCAACGTGTGCGTCAGGTGCAACGCGAGACGCCAAAGGGATTTGCGGAGCGTTCAATGGCCCAGATGAGTCAAATCGATCAGCAGCTGGAATTGTCGAGCACCCGTCTGGGGCAATTGGTGCGTTTTGGCAATGAGCTGGTGACAAACATCCGTGTGGCGAACGAGAGACGCGAATTGAATCGTCGTCTGTTTGAGGCATCGCAGCAGAGGGAGATGAACAGGAATCTTGAGAATGAGAATATCGAGTCAATGGCCAAGTTTGATGACATCAAGGCCCGTTGGACCGAACTGAATGAGATCAATGAGCCCATGCTGCTCTGGGACCAAATCGAGGATCAAAAGAAACGCATTAGCGAGATAATGTCACGCAAGGATGAAATGATAGCGGCGTGTCAACAGGAAATCGATCGCATGAATGCCAAATACGAGTTCGATCGACAACGACAAGCGGCCGATCTTTGTTGTCTCGTCGAGCGTGTGGACAATCAAGTGGAGACGCTCAAGGAGTCGTACAAACAGCATCTGGAAATGCTGCGCAACACCGTCGAGGATGAGCGTCAAACCTTCTCACTGACGGCCGCCGAAAAGTGGCGCAGTTTCTTCAATGCCCTCAACACCAACTTTGAGGAGAAATCGAAAGTGGTTCGGGTACGTGAACAATTTTATTCGCTGCAGACGCAACTGTTGCAGGATTCCCAGGATGAGTTGACCAAACAGACGCGTGTGCGTCTCGAGAAGGAGTGTGAACGCTTGGAGCTCGAGCTCCGTCGTACGCGGGATAATGTGCTAATGAATTCGGAGAAATTGGACTACAATTATCAAGTGTTGCAGCGACGCAACGATGAGAACACGATAATAACCAATCAGCAGAAGCGACGTGTTGCACGTCTCTATGAGACGGTGGCACGCACCAGACGCAACTTTAAGCATGTCTTTCACAGCGGTCGTCGCACCATCCTCAAGTTGACCAATGAGATTCAACAGCTGCATGGGAGCATCAGTGAAATGGAGGCGAAGGCACTGCACACCCGCAACATCAATCGGGAGAAGTTTAATCGTGTGTGGAATATTAATTATGATGAGATCACGGATCTATTGACACGCATCTTTGAGATCGATCGCGTGCTGCACGAACAGCAGCTGGTGATGCCGTGGCAGAAGCCAAACATCAACATTGATAACATTAATAAGCCGGCAGCGAAGCGTCAGTTAATCCCATGGATCGCATCGAGCGTCGCTTTGGTAAGCTGCCCAAAAAGTATGGTGGATCCGGTTTTAGTCCAACAGCCGGTACGGATAAATCACGTGGTCCCATGCAGGAGTTGCCACCGGAATCCGCACGTCTCATGCGAAATATTCTACGTAAGCTGGCGGATCGTGGTGGATTCTTGATTGAGGAGCGTCTACTGAAAATCCTTCGGCCATATACGGAGAAGGAGCAAACGATGGTGCGCATTGATAACATATTTGCTGCATTGCGTATACGCAATTTGGATCATGTGATGGAACTAACACGCGTCTTTGAACCCTACACCTATTGTCCCACATGCCAACCGGCTGGCCTCAGTCCCATGAAGTGTGCGGAGGTATTCCTCAAGGATCAGAAGCAAACACGTTCCCTCAAACTGGGCGATGTTAACAATTTGGATCAGGCGCTTTTAAAAGGTCGCACCACCGACGCTCAGACATTTTTGGTTAAGGGTAATCCAAGGGATACGTGTACAAATCATTATTTGGTCATGGAACCGGCTCTCGTACTCCATGCCATGAATCTCTATACGAATCAAAAGCATAAGCAAAAATATGGCAGCTCATCGGAGACGAGCTTGGAAACGGAACTCATACATTTCAACGATGTGGAAATTCAGACTTTTTGGCGTCAGTTTACCAACATTTTTCCGGCATCGAAAACGCATTTATGGAAGACCCTCGAGCATGGACTCAATCACTATGTCGAGGTGCTCAAGATGCGCGTTCAATACGATGCCGAGGTCGTCTTTCTGCGTCGCCAGAATGAGGAACTTCGCCATCTGCTGCAAAAGTTCAAAGTCTAAATTATAATTCACAGTTCTCAATTCTCTTGCCCTATCACTAAACATCAAATTCAATTGTATGCAATTACATCAGTCAATTACGCTTTGCTTCTCATTAAATAAATTTGCAAAATACATACATATATGAAAATATACAATTCGATGCTTAATACAATTCCTTCTTTTCATTTACATATGTATGCATTTTATTCCATTCCATTTTCAATCTTACTGCATTCCCTTCCAGTTTCCACTTGTATGCTTCTTTTCTGTGTGTTATATTGCCATCTCGCTTTGGCCTGTGTTAAAGTCCGTACTACACACCGCACCGTTATTTTAGCCAGTATAACTGCTTTTGACATGAGCGCCACCTTTTTAAATTGATCATTGATTACACTGTACAACCAAATGCAGGTGCAAACACGTGCGGGTTTTGCCAAGATGTAACCAAGTGAAAACTAATTTTTTTGTTTCGATCTGCGAACAAAGTACATTTCATTTAATTAAAAAAGGTGCACAAAAATTATGAATAGCTGGCGCACTCTCATGTATGTAAATTTATTTACTATTCTTGTGTAGGATAGTGTAATTTAGGGTTTTGCTTGGAATGGGTCACATGTCGATAAAGTTTCGTTTAATTGTTGCGTTAAACTGAAGGTTGAACACACATACACATGTACACACACATGTACACATGTATGTAATTAATTACTAATATGTAGATATATGTACATATGCAAACATCTGATCGTTTGTTAGCCCAAGATCAAGTGGTTCAAAGTGCGCGCGCGTCGCAAGCAAATTGTTTAAAGTGCAAATAAAATTACAACAGCAGCAACAGCTATAAAAAAAAAAATAATAATAGTACGAGTAATATCAATAACAATTGCATTTATCGATCGATTTTATTGTACGGCAATACGATAAAAACAAAGAAAATACAAAAGAAGCGACAAGCGACGACGACGCCGACGCCAATGTCCGTCGGGTTTTCTGTATACATTCATTTTTTTTTTTTTATAGTCGAAACACCGTAATCTTATCGACAGCAAGCGCATAACGTAATAATTAGAGAACACCGAGAACACAACGTTGGAACATCGATCGGTTGCTCGGTCGGTTGATCAGATTGTTGATCGTTGCATTGGCGAAAACGCTTTTGGGGGACACGGATACCACTTGGCAAAAATGCGCCACGCGCGTCATCCGCAAGATGAACCACAATTTGTGTCGCTTGAAGATGGAAGCTATGCCGCCTGCCTCACAGAGGAGATGCAGCTGTTTGGCCAACTGGATGCGCTGCAAGTGGATACAGACTTTGAGATCGTAGAGCTGGTAATTAACGTAAGCATGGTGGAATTAATCAGGCGAAGGCATCAGCATAGATAGAGCAAAATATATTTACAGGATAATTGCTTTGTTTTGTTTTGTTTTCATTTTCGTCAGTAGCACATTGAAGCTTCTGACCTCTAAAATCAGAGAGCTTTCGCTGTCGCAGAGCTTCACCTTACTTAATTCCACCATAATCTGAGGTCAAGGTGAATTTACTAACAAGGTAACAGCATGGTGAAATGATTATAGGTGGCGTATTCCACCACAGTGCGAGAAATAGACAAACGCATACCCATTTTTAATGGTCGTGGTGAGTGAATACGCTCCCTTGCTATAATTTCACCATGCAACAGCGAACTTCTCTGTCGTCGTTCTCATTGTGGTGAAAATACTAAAAGGATATACATATTTCGATGTGGTGAGTTATTTGGATAAATTCAACATTAATGATGCCAAACGAAAAGAGCATAACTGTGTTGAATACGCATCGCCTTGTTAGTAAATGTACCTTGATCGAGGTTTCTATTGAAGTCACTTCCAACTTTCCCAGCCATCTCATGCTTAGTTCTCGACAGGCACAGGCCCAGGCACATTCTTCGGCGGCAGATGTGAAAGCGAAGCGTGCTTCACCAACGAAACGACAAAGGATTAACGTATGTGATGTGTGTGGCAGGTGTTTCAGTGACGCATATACCCTACGCATACACAAGATGACGCACACGGATGAGAAGCCGCATGTGTGTAGTGTGTGTGGCAAGGGATTTCGTCAGCTGAACAAATTGCGCATGCATTCGGTTATCCACACGGATGAACGGCCGCACGAGTGTGATATTTGTGGCAAGGGCTTTCGCTTTGCCAACTATTTGTCAGTGCATCGACGCTTGCACACGGGAGAGAAGCCCTACACATGCACTGTGCCCAATTGCAGCATGTGCTTTCATTCCATACATGCACGACGCATGCACGTCAAGTTGCAGCACGTGGGCAGCACGACGGAGGTGACGGAGGAAACAGATAGTAAGCAGGAGAGAGAGCAGGCGACATCGACATCCACAGCCACATCGACGGCCTCACTTCGCTACACCTGCCCCATTTGTGGTCGCGTGCTAACGGATCAGTGCTATTTGAATACGCATCTCAAGCGACATTATAATCAACGTGACTTTCTCTGTACGCATCCGCAGTGCGGCAAAAGTTTCTTTAGCTCCTCGGAACTGAATCATCATCAAATTGCCCACTCGCGACTCCGTCCGTTTCGTTGTTCCTTGTGCTCGTCCTGTTTTCTACGCAAATCGAATTATAAGCAACATTTAAAGCTGCACAGCAAATAAGAGAAAAGGTTTCATTTTAAAATATAAGGTTTATTTAAATATACGATTTATACATAGAATTGTTTTTTGCTTTTTTTTTTTCTTCTTGTTTTGTTTAAACTTGTATCTTTATCTTTAGACGCATGTATATTAGATATTATGTATGTATGTATGTATTTATATATATGTTTGTATTGTATGTATTGGTAATTGGTATTTGTTTGCTTTTGTTTATGTATTTGCGCATATACATGTACATATATATTTATTAATTTCCATCTTATTTATTGATTTCTCAGTTTTCTCAGTTTCTTCTTCAGTTTCTCAGTTACAGTTGCATTTTCTTATTTGTTTTGCATTTGCGTTTGGTTCCGTGTTCTACTGTTCTTCATATGTATGTACATATGTATTGATGTCTGCCTGTCTCTATTTCTCTTAATTATTATAACATTACATTTGTAACATTTTAGCAAAAATATGCATATACATACGTACATATGTATGTTTGAGTGTGTGTGTGTGTCTGTGAAAATGTGTGTGTGTGTGTAATCGAACTTTTGTTCAAGCTCAACTGCCGTGTGCTGTCTGGCAGCACTAAGCCGAGCCTTGCAAAAACACAGTGGCAACGCTGACAACTGTCAAAGCGCAGCTTAACGAATACAAATTCAAAAAACATTGTAAGCTTTGTTATTACGGCAACAACAAAATGCAGCATTGAAATGACTTTGTCGTTGTACAACACTGAGATGCAGCCTGCCGTTGCACTGACACACGACTGTTAATTTCATTTTATATTTTTGCTTTTGGTTTCGTAACAGAAGAAGAAATAATAGATGGTAAAAGTGTAAACAAAGAACAGTATTAAAGTTAAAACTTAAAAAGAATTTAGATTTCTATGACATAGTCAACATACACGCGCGAATTTAGTTGTAGAGACTTAAGATCTAAAATCCAAAGAAAGACAAATAACAAAAAAAAAATAGTAATAATAAAAAACAAGACTCCAACTTGCTACACAATAACTAACTGCACACTTGGTTATAAACTAAATAAATTTCTGCCTTTATATATGTACTGTATGTGTACTTATGACGGACACTGTTAAGAGATGGTTGCATTATCAACAATTTTAGACTCGGTTGAGTCGCAATATAGATCGCATTATCATGCATTTTAGTGTAAACACAAGTTTCTCACTGCCTCCAGTTGTTGCACTTCTCTGTCATTTCATATTTTCATATTTTTATATACAACTGCGAAATATAAAATAGCACCATGTTTCCAAACGCGTCATACAAATATTAATAAATTTAAGGAACATATGAAAACGTTTTAATAAGTAGAAAGCTTTATTCTACTGAACTTGGCAATTTTGGACTTATTTTAAAATTCATTACAAAATAATTAGATCAAAGTCAAATCTATTAAATCTAAATCGAATTTAATGTGGTGCTATTATTTTTTCCCCAACTGTATATATTTTGACATTAACTGAAACTTAACGAAACATATGTATGTATGAGTTTAGGTTTGCTTCCAGTGTGCAGTTACATACAGTATGTCAAGTAACTGTTTTGACATTATTGATTTATTTTTCAAAATAATTGATCCTGTTTTGATTTTACTTGTTTTAAGAACCATAAACAACTATAATTGAATACAATAAAAACAAATTAAGCAATGGTATTATTGTAAAATATGCGAATTTCGTAATTGCAATTTGTCAAAATAGTTACTTGACTAACTGTTTATTTGTGTTGCAGGTGTTATTTGTTTTTCCTTTATTTTGATTTCATTTCTTTTGTTTTCGACTTAAAACGATCTATGCGTGCTTCATTTTTGTTGTTGCTTAATTTGAGTTAATTTAAGATTTTAACACACACATACTAAGCGAAGAATCTAAACGTTAGAACAACATTCATATGACATATTTTCATTTTAAAATATTTATATATTGTATATATATAATTTGTTTGCAAGATAGCTCATATGTATTTACGTGTGTGTGTTTGTGTGTAAGCTTCAAGCTTGATAAATCCCAGTTTCTGTTGTTATTTTTTGTTTTTGTTTTGTTTTTGTTCCGTGCTATGCTCAATCTTAGAAAAAACGTTTCCCAAATCACCTGAAGTTTTGTTTTGTTTCTTTCACAAAGAATTTTGAATCTCTATATCGCGTGCGCGCGTTGTGCAACACTGTTACACAGTATCTCTATTTTTGTATGCTTTCGTTTTGTTTTGTTTTTTGTTTTGTTTTGTTTTCTATGTTCTATGATCTTCAAATGTTGTGTTGTATAAAATGTCGAGTTGTTGCTTTAAAATGTGGAGCTGCCCCATTCTTATCAAAAGTTTTGGCTTTCATGTCTCTCAATCTCAATTCTCTGTCTCATCATCTCTCATTATCTATCATTCCCCCCGCTTGCCCTATTATACCCCTACACTAAAATCCTACGCAAAATACATGATCTTGTATCTTATGTATTTGTTTGTATATGTTTCTTTGTATGTATGTATGTATGTATGTAGATGAAGATATATAGAAGTTCTCTTTGTATATATATAGATAGATATATATATATATATATATCTGTGTATCTCTGTATCTGTATCTGAGCAAACTGCCTTGATTTAACACTTATTTTCAAGTGCTCACTTTCTTTAAATTTATCCTTCTTTTTGTTTCTGATTATAAATGTTTCACAAAAAAAAAAAAATCAGTAGGATTTATAGTGCATGTACATACATATGTATATAAGTATTATTATATAGATCGAAGAGCTTTGTTGCATTGTTTTTGTTTTGTATGTTGGATTGCTGGATTGTTGCTGTTGCATGCCACATGCCACACACCGCACACCGCATACACTTACGACATGGAGCTGCAGGGCAAGCGGGGCGAACCCATTTGGGTGAGAACACGATCCAACCATTGGAGTGGCCCATTCAGATGCAATTCAATCCAGCAGGGCGTTGAGGTGACCGTCTGTCGACGATATTCGGCACCCCAACCCTTGACAAAGGACATCCGGATGGTGCATGCGTGTCAGCTGATAGACCGCCTCAAATCCTTGCGATACGGATTGCGATAACAATGCGGCAAACTCTTGATTATTGAAGATCTTCAAATTGCAACCGGGTGGAATTTTACAAACAGTTGCCGGATGCCAGCCATAACGTTGATTACAATTCGGACTCTGCACAAAGATGGATGAATCGCTGAGGCATTCGGCAAAGACCTCGCCACCGATATAATATAAACGTACACCTTTGCCAATATGACGACGCGTCTGCTCGACGACCTCGTTCCGATTGACATTGGAGAGTAGGCCCAAACAGAAGCGCTCCGAATTGGATGGATCGGTGAAGCCGTCAACCGTTATCGATGGCTGGGAGGCGTGAAAGGTTTCGCCCACACGTGTATTTAGCTCATAATAGGATATGGAACACCAGAAGGCCGGCTCATGGTACATCACTGGTGCGGCATCGGCGGGCGGTGTTAGCCTCGACATGTTCATATTATCATTGGGATCAATTGGATCACCATCCTCGCTCATATACCCTGGCGGCGGTGTGCCCGTATTGGGTATGCTGCTGCCGACACTCAGTACACTCGATTGTGAGTCCATGTTGCAGCTGCCCGGTGGCAAGTTTTGGCCCACACCAAATGATAATGGCGAGTGTTGTTGTTGCTGCTGTTGTTGTTGCTGCTGTTGTTGTTGTTGGTGGTGGTGTTGCTGCTGCTGATAGCTACCAGTGGCAGCAGTTGTTGCTCCTCCTCCTCCTCCTCCTGCTGCTGCTGCTGCTCCTGCTGCTGATGTTGTTGTTGTTGTGCTGCTGCTGCCGACGCTGCTGCTACTGCTGCTGCTGCCACCACCCAATTCCATATACTGTGGCGGACTTAACGATGCGCTGCGTATTATTGCAGCATTATATTCAGTATTATTTGGTATTTGATGCGTATGATTATCCAACGGATAATCGACTATCGAATCGGGGGGCGTTGGCAGCGATTTGGGCACCAATATCGATAGCTCGATCTTTTTATAATGATACGGATTAATGCAGATATCGTCTTTGCGCAAATGGAACGCGTACTCGCAGTGATCCAATGGCTTCAATTCATTCTGTGACTGCAAATCGGGCCAACGCCACAAGCGGCAATAGATGACGTGCGGTAAACCCTTTCGCAGGCTTTCGCCGGTGGCAGCGGGTTTGCTGCGCGGCACAGTCACACACCTGGTATTGCAATTCTGTGTGGATATCGCACGCTCGAGCTCCTCAATTTGTGAACTCTTTTTGATTTTCTTCACCAAATTGCGGACTGCCTTCTCGGACCACTTGCCCTCGACGCTGTTGTCCTCGTTGCCCTTTTTAAGTGCTAACAAACGTTTAACCACTTGCGGAGTGAATGGCAACATCTCACGACGAATGCTGGACACTATTCCGCGCCCCCCCGCTCACGCCTACAACACACACACACGCACACAAACACGCACACAAACAAAGCGAGGGTCACAAGCTCCACCCACAAAATAAAATACGCCTCTGGCTGCCCACCGCCAGTCCGCCGAATGCCTTCCAGTGAATCCTTTTCAAATAGCTAGTTATGATTAAGTTTTCACAGCTCCTCCTGCAGCTGCTGCTCCTCCTGCTCCACCTTTTGTTGTTCCTTTTCCGCCTTTCTTTTTTTTACACAGTCTGGAATGAATTTGGCTGCTCAGCAAATGCGCGTGTTATCCAACACTGTTCCACTTGTTATTGTTGTTTGGAGTTTGAATTTGCTTTGATTTTGTCTCTTTTTTTTTTTTTGCGAATTCTCTCTTGTCGTATCGTTTGTTGTTGTTGTTGTCAGCCAGCGATTCTAAAAATGTTTATAATAGTTAGTATTCGTTCTCTTTCTAGCACCATTGCTAAAATAATGAAAACTTGATAATTTGCATGCATGTGTGTATGAGTGTGTGTGTGTGGTATTATTTGAGTATTTGTGATGTTATCCCCCTGGCTGATAAAAAAAATAAAGCATGAGACCTAATCGTGACAATGTTTGTGATGATTACGAGAGTCTAAGGAAGTCTCTATGGATTTTATATGTATAATCAATTTTAACGATTTTATTTTGATTTTTATTTTTAACTATAATAAATGCAGCTGCTGTGCAAGACTTTGAGGTGTGTAAAACTGTTTATCTGTTCACATACATACATACATCTGTGTGTGTGTGTGTATGTGTGTAAGCATTTGACGGGGGCGTTTTGTGCCAAGGTCAACTGTCTGCAAAGGCAGACGCTGTGCGTAACGACTGGAAGTAAACAAGGACAAACTATCGAGTACTTGATAGAGGCAACAGTTAGTTACATTGACTGCACGCACACACACACACACACACATATATATACATATGTAAATATATAGCAAATATACATATATGTACTTGTTGATAACTTGATAAGAATCGTATAATATAAATACAAAAGTTATTTATAAATTAATGTCCACCTATTACTGTGTATTTTACAATTATAAGCTTTGCTAAACAACGAAAGATTTCCCTTTCCCCTCAAGCCAATCAACTGTTAAAAACTTCCAGTCTCTGGATCTAAATCAAAAATTGACACCAAGTGCATTAGATACAAATGGCAAACATGAAATGAAGTTGAAAAAGAAACCAACACTCACTCACACACATGTCTGCAATATATGTATGTATGTATGTATGCATGCATACATGTACATACGAGCATATTACCTGTACAACAGTTTCCACATGTAAACAGCAGCAAATGACACCGGTGCCTGCTCTAAATGCCTGGAAGCTGGATGTGTATGATGGATCTCTGGAAACGAGCGAACGAGAACGACAATAACAGCGACTTCGGGAAACGGGAACGCACACTTCCACTTTTTATATGCAATTACAGCCGAGTATTGTGTTGCTTGATGGATTCAGAGGGGACGGCTAACCGAGCAGCGACGTTGGCGGCGACGTCGACGGCGATGGCACCGGAACCGGGCGCGTACGTCAAGTTTTTATGTCTTTCCTTCGTTTGTGGGGGAGGGACGGGGTGGTCGCTGATTTCAATTTGTGTATGTCTTGTGCGCGCGCAAGAAAGTGACAGCTAGACACACATACACATACATTTACATTTATACAACACACATACACACACGCACACACAGTTTTATATACAGCGAAATGTTCCTGCTGCTGCTGCCGCTGCTGCTGACCTTTCACACTTTATGATTACTTTTCTAGTGCCCTTTCCACTTCCACAGCTGTTTTGATCACAATTTATTTGCTTGTTGCCGTTATTTGATTAGATTGTGCGTTTAATTGTATCGATTTACTGCGTCTAAAGCCCGAGATCTATGCCGAAAAAGCACACCGTTCGCTGTGTCTGCTGTTTTGTATTTCCACATACATATACGCAGTTCTTATTCGCATTCTCTTCTACTGCTGCTGCTTCTTTCGTCTGTGTCTGGTGTGTGTGCGTGTATTG
Source organism: Drosophila kuntzei (assembly GCA_035042165.1). NCBI lineage: Eukaryota > Metazoa > Arthropoda > Insecta > Diptera > Drosophilidae > Drosophila > Drosophila kuntzei. The sequence continues at coordinate 72,943 of JAWNLU010000620.1, read as the reverse complement.
TATTTTTTATTGGTGTGTGTGTCTGTTCTTTTGTCTGAAATTCAGTGTTGCCAAGTCAGCTTTTTTCTCGTCAGATCTGGCGTTTTTCGCATAGCAAATGCGTTCTAGCTTCTTTAAGTTAAAAGACTACTAGAAATATTTCAAATTATTACTACTAGATTAATGTTGTATATAGTTGTAATATAATGTATATAATATAAAGTCAACCTAAAAAGCATAAAAATGTTTTATCTGGCTTTCTTCTACAATTCCCAGCCTTTTCTAGATATTTTTAAATGTTGATATGGCATTTTTAGGCGTTGATGAGTTGGCAACACTGCTGAAATTATGTATTCAGCAATAGCGATGTATTTATGCTTATCGATAGTTGCCAATTATCGATTACGCCATGAACCGATCGATAAAAAAATACGATGTTATGCAGATATGCATATTAAATAATTTTTAATTTCAACATGTACATTTACGTTAGGACTAGGTGCGCGATATACGCCAGGATTTCTGCAATGCCTCTTTGACCATTTCATCGGGTGACGGAGTATCGAAACGAAAGCGTTTTATATTGGAGCCGTAATCCTCTCGCTTGCACATTTTCAAATGCAGCAATTCCAGAGGCGTGACGGCGAATTTTAATTGGGGTTTTCGTGGCCTTGGGTATCCCACTGTCCTATCGATAAACTCGCCAACAACACTTGATTTCACAACAATTTTAATCGCAGGCGATTCCGATTCGTCCGTCTGTCGTTTCTTGGACAATATACCAACAGACAGGCGATTGCGCAGGACATCACAGCTTATAAATGGAATATCAAAATGCTCCGTTACTATAGCCGTCTTATTGCGTACTTTAGTCGCCGCCTCGCGAGGAACTGCATCCTTGCGGACAGCGATCACAGTTTTTGTCAGATCGATCAGAGCAGTAGGTTGTTCTTGCTGCTGCGGCTGCGTCTGCGTCTGCTGTTCCCGTAGACATTGGCAATCGTCTGGAGTAATGTTTAATTTGTTGACGCCCCGTTCCAATTGTGTAACTTCCAACGAATTGTTTTGACTGCGCAGTTTGTTAAGCAATGGAATATTGAACTGCGGCTTTTCGAGCGGCTGCCCAGAAGAAGCACGCAACTTGGGCACACTGATGCTTCCCACTCCCATTGTCATTGCCATACCCGTGCCATGGTTATCGCTCTGCTCTCGACGGCGTTTGATCTCATTGAGCAGCATCTCATTGTGGGCATCTGCTGCGCGATGCTGCTCTTCCTGGGCAGCGATCGCCTCGGCTGTGTTTGGCATTTCACTCACTCGATGCGGCACCTTCAGCTGTGGTATGATTAGTTGTGGCAGAAATGCACAATATGATTTTGTTATTCCACTGGCATTTGGAACAAATTCAGATTTTACACAAATTTCATCCGGATGAAATTGTGTATTCTCCTTGTCCAGTTGTGGGTCGTTGTTTGCCATCATGTTCAATGACGATATTACAAAAAACAAAATTAATTAAATAATTCAATGAACAAAAAACAAAAATGACTTTCTTTTCGATATTTCTTTTGTTTACGTTTTTATTCGGGCTACAAAACATCGATTCATGGTTTAAGCATTGTGCAACAAATCGATGTTTTTCGATAAGTCTATCATTGTATGGTGAAAAGCTAGGAAACATAATTATTTCGAGTAGACTATCGATTGTTTCAACTCTCGATGTTTAAATGTTTAAATCGCGGGCAGTGTTGCAAAACAGATTTGGTTTATTGTATTGTAAGCGCGCCAAAGTATATTTTCAAATGATTAAAATAGCAAGTGAAACTAAACATGATCCAAGCGGCAAATGGGTCCCTCCTCAACCATTTTAAGATCGACTTTGGGTCCAACGAGATCACGAATGTTATTAATTCCATATTTGATCATTGTTGGCCGTTCCAGTGACAGTCCCCACGCAATGACATTCACATTCTCCGGCAATCCCATGGGCAGCAGCATTTCCGGCCGGAATACACCCGAGTTGCCCACCTCAATCCATTTGGCCAGACCGGGATGATAGCAGAATATCTCCATGCTTGGCTCCGTATACGGATTGTATGCTGGCTTGAATTCCAGCTGAGTTATGCCCAATTTGCGGAAGAATTCATACAGTGTGCCAATAAGATCACCAAGCGTTAGACCAACATCCGCAATGACACCCTCCACCTGGTGGAACTCGGCCAAATGGGTAGCATCCAGTGTCTCATTGCGGAACACCTTGTCGATGCTAAAGTACTTGACGGGCTTGAAGCCGCCTTCCTGGTTCGCCAGCTTAAATAACATGCGTGCACTGACAGCCGTTGTGTGTGTGCGAAGGAGATTCTTTTGTGCCTCCGCCAGCTTCCAGTCGTAGCCGTAGCCCATTGAGCCGTAACCGCCATTCGAGTGTACGGCCTTCACACGCTCCAAATATTCCTGCGGGAATTTGTGACTCTGCGCCGGATGATTGATGAAGAATGTGTCATGGGCATCACGTGCTGGATGCTGTTGCGGTTGGAATAGAGCATCAAAATTCCAGAACGATGATTCCACGTAGTTGTTGGTGGGCATCTCCGAGAAGCCCATCTCAAGAAAGATTTGACGAAACTCGGTGCGCACCTTGAGCAACGGATGCAAATGTCCTCGAGTGGGTGGAGCACCCAATGCATCAAAGTTATATGCCTTGAACTTGAGTTGCTCCCACAATCCGCTGGACAGCATGTCCATGGTCAGATCTGTTTCCAGTTTGGTCAGCGTTGTGGCAAACTCTGGACCTTTGGTCAGTACGAAGCTCTTGGTGGTCGTCTCCTGCAGCAGCTTACGCTTCTTGTAATCAGCCACATCCTTGGCTGGCAATTGTAACTGGCCACTGGCAACCAGCACCAGTTGCTCCTTCACATTGTCGACAATCTGATCTACTTTGCGCCTGATCAGTGGCGGATTCACGCTCTTATCTAGCAGAATCCATCCCTGCGACATGGCCTTGCTGAAGCCCACTTTAGCGTTGGCTCCTCCGGCTGCCATTAGAGCTGCCTGTGGAATTCCCTCCGATGGCACCGAAGCATAGACGATGGCTTCATGGCTGCCGTGCTCGACCACCGATTGTCCCTCGTCGGTGAGTCCGAGAGTTTTATGCGTGGCCGTCTCTGCATTGACCAGTTCGCCATGTGCCTGAATGCTTTTCAGAGCGCCGACAACTTTTTGATGGTCCACATTGAATTGCGTGGCAAGGTCTAGAGTGTCAACTTTGTCCACGCTCTCCAAATGTTGAAGTATGCGCTCGGTGAGATCGGGATGCATGCTGGGCGACGTTTCAGCGCTGGCTGCTTTCAACAATTGAACAATAATGCAGACGTATGCGAATTTTGCACAATTGTAATTCAACAATTACAAATCGCGTGTTGCTCTTGTCGATTAAAATAATATATCGAAACACCGGTACAAATTGCGCTCTTGATATCGATACACATATCGCATGTGATAGAAGTCTGCAGTGCAGCACTAGTGTTGGTAATTGCGAAAGTATTTCTTGTTTATTTTGATTCATTACAAATAGAGAAATGTTGAAAGTTGTAAATATTAACACAAAATGTGCCGAAATCTATTGCAATGCATTAATAGAGCCTAAATTCTCAATTATTTGTATTTGTGGCAAGTCCATGCTGGAGTACGCCGAATTTACTCACCACTTTTATAGTGATCACTTGGATGAAGCGAAAGATATCAACAATGTTGAAGCAACTGGAAAGGAGACTGGGATGGAGTGCCTGGAAGAAACAATGCTTGTGTTGCCTGAAAGCTCAGCATCTCCAACGTTAACAGAATGTGAATATGATACGTTGACCACAACCCCAAGCGAGACGTGTGAGTCCCAATCGTTGGATCAATCCAAGCGTCGTCCGTATAAGCCGCGTAACAAGCCAAATATATGCACATATTGTGGACGCACGTTTCGACGTCGTTATCTGCTTGACACACACCTAAACATACACACTGGCCGCAAACCGCATCAGTGTGAGATGTGTGGCAAACAGTTTCGTGCCGTCTCCACATTAACGCGACACTTGCGAACACACGAACAGCGCAAGGAGCAACAGTGTAAACATTGCGAAAAGCTTTTCACCCATCGCAGTGCTTTGCTTAGCCATGAAATGCGACACACACAGATTCGTCGCTTTGCCTGCAGCAGCTGTGATAAATGCTTTTATACGCCCAATCAAATGGATACCCATCGACGTAAACTGCATGCAAATGTCGCTACTGCCGATACGACTGACACAATTCCCCCACCTACGCATTTACCCTTTGCCTGTGAGCTGTGTAGCAATAGTTATCGCAGTGCTTCCATGTTGAGTACGCACAAGCTTAAGAAACATTATCGTTTGGCCAAATACCATTGCGAGCAGTGCGATAAGAAGTTTGTAGACGCCGAACGCTTGCAGCAACATCAACTAATCCACGTTAATCCCGAAGCTCTAATAAAATAAATGGTTTTCATTACTTAATTGCCAAGTTTGCTTTTCTATTTTCATAAATAATTTGCTTTTGAAAAATGGCGCCCATCATAATTATTGTAATCAACTTATTGTGACTTGCAGTGCTGCAAAGTGCCAAATGCTTAACAGCTGTTTGGGTGCGACTATCGAAATCGAATAGGAAATATCAAATGAGCTTTGTGAAAGCTTATGCGTTGTGCATGTTTAAAGTTAAAATATAATCAATAGCTTAACTGCATTGTAATAACTCAATTTAGCTCGTTTCCAGCCAAAGCTCTAAAGAGCTTTTGAAAAATGGCGCCAATCTTAATTAGTGTAATTAACTTATTGTGACTTGCAGTGCTGCAAAGTGCCATAAGCTTAACAGCGACTATCGAAATCGAATGGGAAATATCATATGAGCTTTGTGAAAGCTTATGCGTTGTGCATGTTTAATGTTAAAATATAATTAATAACTTAACTGCATTGTAATAACTTAATTTAGGTCGTTTCCAGCTAAAGCTCTAAAGAGCTTTTGAAAAATGGCGCCAATCTTAATTAGTGTAGTTAACTTATTGTGACTTGCAGTGCTGCAAGGTGCCATAAGCTTAACAGCGACTATTGAAATCGAAATCTAATAGGAAATATCAAATGAGCTTTGTGAAAGCTTATGCGTTGTGCATGTTTAAAGTTAAAATATAATCAATAGCTTAACTGCATTGTAATAACTCAATTTAGCTCGTTTCCAGCTAAAGCTCTAAAGAGCTTTTGAAAAATGGCGCCAATCTTAATTAGTGTAGTTAACTTATTGTGACTTGCAGTGCTGCAAAGTGCCATAAGCTTAACAGCTGTTTGGGTGCGACTATCGAAATCGAATAGGAAATATGAAATTTGTTTGCGTTGCTTTGCACACAATTGAGCTGGAGTTTCAAAACAAACAAATGTGTAGTAGTTAGCACAAAGTGTAAACATATATATTGGTATAATGCTAAAAGCACTCAAGCCGGACACATTCGCTGGCGTTGCAAATGCCAAGTGCGGTGAAGTGTATTTCCAGAGCCTAAACAGTTATCGCATTGACTGCGCCTTCTGTGACATGAAGAGTTTTGTATTTGCCGACTTTCTGCTGCACATACAGAACGAGCACTTTGAGAATGAGCTGCTCAAAGCGGAGGTACTGCAGCCTAAGCAGGAGAAGCTGGATGGTTCTTCAGTGACGCCGCAAGTCAATTCATTTTGCTGGTATGAAGTCAACAATGGAGCTGACGACAGTGAGAATGAATTTATTGCTGAAACTAAACCGGACAACGATAATAGTGAGGAACAAGATGAGGATGATGATGTTGAAGATCCGGTTGATGTGTCCAGCAGTGCCATAGCTATAATGAAATGGGACAACGGCAGGGAGTCAGTGCGTCACACACGCGCCCTAAAAGTCGACTACAATGAGGAGTCTGATATGGAAAATACAGATTCGGAGAAGAGTAAATCGATAAAAGCCAAGAAGGAGCAGCTGGCCTGCACGCACTGTGACAAAAGCTATCAAAGCAAAAAGATGCTGGAGCGTCACATGGAACGACAGCACAAATATGTGGATTCCGTAACAGATTTCAACGATGATGATGTGGATGTGGATGTGGACGTGGACGTGGATTACGTGCCTTCCAAGGTGCTTAGTTCGAAGCCCTCCAGCGAATACAAATGCGAGCACTGCGACAAAGTCTATCAGGGCAAATACACATTGCGACAACATGTTAAACGTGATCATGATGTTAACCTGACCGATTCGTTCATCTGCCTGGAGTGCAACGCACAATTGCCACGACTGCGTCTGCTCGACGAGCATGTACTGAAGGTGCACGGTGGAGCACCATGTGTGATATGTGGGAGAAGGTATAAGACACGCCACGAGTTGAAGCGCCATCAGTTGAAGCACACGAATGAGCGTAATGTGGCATGCAATCATCCTGGCTGCGAGAAACGTTTCTTTACCACACGCCACATGCGCAGTCACAGCAAAGTCCACTCCGAGCAGAAGAACTTTGTATGCGAAAGTTGTGGCTACAGCTGTCGCAACAAGGAAACGTTACGCGTCCATTTAAGGAGTCACACCGGTGAGCGGCCATTTGGTTGTAAAATATGTGAGAAGCGTTTCCCATCGCATTCCGGATTGCGGGAGCACATGGCCATGCACTCGACGGAACGGCCGCATGTCTGCAAGGTGTGCGGCGCAACATTTTCACGACAGAAAGGACTCTATCATCACAAGTTCCTTCACACGGCCACCAAACAGTTTGTGTGCAAATTGTGCGGCAATGCCTACGCACAGGCAGCTGGTCTGGCTGGACACATGCGCAAGCATCGCAATGATGAGCTGAACGTTCCACATTTCTAATCGCACATTTCGCACGTCCAAAATCGTATCTTCCATTTAACATATGTACATATAAGTGTTTCACTTTTCTTATCTGTAATATGTTATGTTTTGTATGTTTATGAACTCAGGCATAGGTTAGGCTCAATCATTTTTCTTGTGTTTAAACTTTAAACACACAATTACACACATGTGTATACATATTCTATATACATATAATATATTCTAAGCCATTAAAAGTCTTATCTGATCGTTTATTTTAAACAATTCGTTAAAATTCAAAAGCTACAATCGATATAGCTTAATCGTTTGCATTATCGATAAGCAGTCAGTTTCAATCGAACAGGTAGATTTTTACATGCAGTCTTATCGTTTGAGTTATCGATATGCAGTCAGTTTCTATCGAACTAAGGGTTTTTTAAAGGGTGTGTGCGGGACAGGGGACTCGTTTAATTTTAGCCGTTTTTTGACAACAATTAATCGATCCACCAAATGCCAAATCGCTCGTTTAATGTAATGCCAATGATTAAATTTAGCATACACTCGCGAGACAATGGACAGCGAAGCATTAGTAAGCGAATTGCATAAATTCAATTTAAGCATTTGTAAAATATTTAATTGAAATTTAAATGCAGCATGTCGTCGAGAAAGATGCACTGCGTCATATGTGCGAATATTGTGGCTATAGGACACGTATACGTGGAAATCTGTTAGTTCACAAGCGACGACATACGGGTGAGAAACCCTTCTGTTGTAATATCTGTAATGCAAAGTTTGCGGCACGATATCAACTGACATCACATAAGGAGCTTCACATTGATGCCCATCAGCGGCGCAGTCGTCACATGTGCAAGGATTGCAATATGGGATTTTTGAGTGCGCGCGCTCTATATCATCATAGGCCGCTACATGCAAAGGTTAAAAAATATAAATGCACAATGTGTGATAAATCCTACGCACAGGCAGCTGGTTATGCACAGCACAAGCGTTGGCATCGTCAACAAAACGAGCGAGCAACAACAACAACGACAAAGTCAATTGAAACAAACGATTCAAATTAACGCGCGCACTCACGTTGACCAACACTAACGTTAGCTCGATAATGCAATGTTGTGGTTATCGAGCACACGTTATCGATATTTCATATTGACATTGGCCTTGCAGTTAAATTGTTTATGTTTATTTTTATGGCAATTAAATGAAATAAAACAAAACGCAGTATGTTAAAGCAGTGTCTTATAAATGTGGACTTCCCGCGGCTACATGCCAAGCAGCAACTACGCCCCAAATGCGGTGAGATATTCTACGAAAGCGATAATGAATACTGCAGCTTCCAGTTGGTTTGTTGTCTATGCGAAATGAAACATTTTGCATTTGACGATTTCTCAATGCACATACGAAATGTGCACTTTGACAAACATGGCAAGCCGCGCACAGCACATGCGATAAGCACAACAACCCAACAGACAGCCAACACAGATCCTGAGCAACAGCTGCAGTTCATTAGCTCAACATCCACAACAGTCCTCGAAGCGATTGACAAGGATGACAATGAATTTCTGTCCGACGAGGCGTCTGATGAGGATGCCGACATTTCAGATGCATTGGACAAAAAGGCATTACGGATCTGTGCATTTAATGCAATCAAATTGGAGCCGGAGAACAATGAGAATACGCATTTTGAGTGCAGTTCCCAAAGCGAAGATGAACTGGACGCCGACTGCAGGACAACAGCGGATCAAGAGTTCAGCTATGCTGAAGCTGAGGACGCTGAAAGCGACTTAGAAACACAATCTGTATTTCAAGTAATGTAATGGGTATCTCGTAGTCGAACACTCTCAACTTAAACTTTCTTTCTTTAGAAGCAACGCCAGCCCAAGGAATACAAATGTGAATATTGTTCGGGAAAGTACACAACTATTAAATATCTGAATATCCACCTCAAGATGAGTCATCCGCATCCGAAGGGCTTCAAGTGCAATGATTGTGATGCCACATTTGATGTGGATCGCGCCTTGGATTCGCATCGACGCAAGGTACATACGGAATTCACCTGTAAACTGTGCAACAAGATCTACAAAAGTTCGCGGACACTATTGCGACATGTCCAGGGACACTCGGGATTGCGACAGTTCAAATGTGATTACGACAACTGTGGCAAATCCTTTGTCAGCCAGCACAATCTCACCTCGCATCGACGTGTCCACAGCACGGAACGGAATTACGTATGCGAATTGTGTGGTTATCGTTCACGTTATCGTGATGCATTGATTGTCCATCGTCGCACACATACGGGAGAGAAGCCTTTTAAGTGTGAGACATGTGCACGTTGCTTTGCCTCCAAATCCCTACTGAACGAACATCAGGCCATGCACTCCACGGACCGACCATACAAATGCGACAAATGCGAGGCTGCATTCTCCCGTCCCAAGGCCCTCTATCATCACAAACATCTTCACCTGGGCATCAAGAAGTTCAAGTGTAAGATCTGCGGTAATGCTTATGCCCAGGCAGCGGGTCTATCCGCCCATATGCGGAATCACAAAGCTCAGGCGGTCAATGGGATCGCCGAGATCGGAACTGCGAGTACAACAACGTGTCTTCCTTATTAGTTATCCAGTTGGATACCCTATGGCCTACGCTACCAGGCTACCTGTTCAGCATTTTTTATCTCCAAATGTATTAATTAAATATGTAGTTTTAATCCGTTTTTTAAACATTTTTTAATTTTCTAAAAATGTATATTTTATTTATTTTTATTATATGTAATTTTAATCCGTTTTTCAAACATTTTTAATTTTCTAAAAATGTATATTTTATTTATTTTTTTTATTTTGTACGCATTGAGAGAATATGTAATTTTAGTCCGTTTTTTAAACATTTTTTAATTTTCTAAAAATGTATATTTTATTTATTTTTATTATTTTATTTATTATTTTTATTATATGTATGTAATTTTAATCCGTTTTTTAAACATTTTTAAATTTTCTAAAAATGTATATTTTATTTATTTTTATTATTTTATTTATTATTTTTATTATATGTATGTAATTTTAATCCGTTTTTTAAACATTTTTTTAATTTTCTAAAAATGTATATTTTATTTATTTTTATTATATGTAATTTTAATCCGTTCATTTCAAGCATTTTATAATTTTCTAAAAATGTATATTTTATTTATTTTTATTATATGTAATTTTAATCCGTTCATTTCAAGCATTTTATAATTTTCTAAAAATGTATATTTTATTTATTTTTATTATTTTGTACGCATTGAGAGAATATGTAATTTTTATCCGTTTTTTAAACATTTTTTAATTTTCTAAAAATGTATATTTTATTTATTTTTATTTTTTTATTTATTATTCTTATTACATGTAATTTTAATCCGTTTTTTAAACATTTTATAATTTTCTAAAAATGTATATTTTATTTATTTTTATTATTTTATTTATTATTTTTATTATATGTATGTAATTTTAATCCGTTTTTTAAACATTTTTAAATTTTCTAAAAATGTATATTTTATTTATTTTTATTATTTTGTTCGCATTGAGAGAAAAAACTACACATCATTTCAAGCATAAGCACAAAAACTATTATTAATCAAAAAAATCAAAATCAACTATCCCATCAATAAAATTGTTTTAAGAAAAATTAATTGAAAACCAACATCTGTATTTTATTTAATAATAGAGTATTAATTTCAATAGAAAATTTATCATGCTTCGAATATTAAAACATTTAAAAATACTTCCAGAAAACCATTATGGTTGGGATATGGGTTTTAATCTAAATGTAATTAAAGTGATTTTAAAAAAGATCACTTATAGCGCATACATCTGACAAGAAAAGTGTTCTATATCTATTTAAAGCCTTATGAAACGGTTTGTAAAAAGGTTTCCGGTTATAACTCTGAAAGTATTGAAGCTATAGTTCTGAAATTTGTTATATATTCAATTGTAGATATATCCTAAAATATATAGAGCTAAGTTCATTTAAAGATTATGCAAAATAAAATAAAAAATAGAAGAAAACGATCTCATCTTTCGCAAGGATTTCCACGCTTAAAACTGAGTAAAAAAGCTGGATATGCTAAAAAAAATGTTATCTTTTGTTGTTGAGTGTAGAAACAATTGAAATTGATACATTTTTAGATTCGCTTTAACATTTATTTCAAACAGGAACTTATAACTAGGCGCATAATAAGTTTAAATTGATTTACACGAGCTCATTTAATTTAATTTATCATTTTGGTTTCGGTTGCGTGCATTTTTGCCTTTTATAATACTTAAAGTATATAGTATTTAGCGTAATATTGTTCGCTATTACACAGAAAAAAACAATAACAAAAACAATAAATAATAACAATAATAAAAAAAAAAATATATATAGGTGGAATTGTTTTACATGCATCCTGATTAACTGACGAGCAGTTGGAGCAAGTCCTTGAACAGATTCAATTTACATATGTTTATGTACATACACATTTTTAATATCCTTGCAGAGGGTATTATACATATTATATGTTGGAACTGGCCGGATCACTATACTACATATATCATATAGCTGCCATAGGAACGATCGGTCGAAAATCAACCTTTGTTTTTTTGAGTTATATCAACCAATCTGACAGAATATGCATTTCTAGAATCGGACTTCTTTATCAGTTAGTCGAAAATTGAATACTGGACTCTGCAAGGGTATCAAGTCTTCGGCGTGCCGATGTTAAGCACTCTTTCTTGATTTGTTTGTAACTTTTGGCTATGTAGTATGCAGGAGAATTTAGGCCCAAACACGTATGGTGTAGTCCCAGCTGCCGGTGGATAACGCAGTGCCATCGGGTGAGACCTGAACGCAGGACACCTTGTTCTCATGGCCATACAGAAGGCAGACACGCTCCGATTTGAGCGTATCCCACAGGTTAACAGTGTAGTCATTGTAGCCGGCAAAGAGTAGACGACCGCTGACCGAAAAGTCCACGGAGTTAACGCCAAAGATGATGCTCTCCTTGGCAAAGACGGCAACCTCGCGATCCGCACGCATGTCATATAAGCGGCAGCTGCTGTCGTCGGAGCCGGTGGCAATGGCATCACCACAGGGATGAAATTTAACGCTATTCACGTCCGATTGATGGCCTTCAAATGATTGAACCACATGGCCGGAGCGCATGTCCCAAATGAAGGCCATGCGATCACAGCTGCCGGAGACAAATGTGTTGCCCGTCTCGTTTGGCGCCAAATCAATGGCCATAACATCTCCGGAATGGCCATGGAAGCTTTGCAGCAACTGTCCAGATTCCACATCCCACAGTGCGCAGGTCGAGTCACCACTGCCGGTGAGGATTTGCTGATCAGAGTTGGGATAGATGCAGCATGACATGTAGCTGGTGTGCGTACCAACTGTGCGCTTCCTGGCAGCCATTTCCTCATCCGATGTGATCGGATAAACGGTCACCTTATTGTCCAAGCCACCACAGGCAACAAAATTGCCGGATGGCGCATACGCGCATGCCATTATCCAGGTGGTGGGCATGGTAACAGCGTGCTCTTTGTTTGTGGTAAACGCATCCCATATGATTAGTCTGCCATCCTGCGAGGATGAGATAATGTGTCGCTTATCGGGACTCCAGTCGGTGCACAGGACTTTCGCCTGATGACCCTTTAACACCTTGCGCGGCTTTATATTCACATAGGCGATTTGCTCCAATCTTTCCGCAATGTTTGATAGATTGACATCGTTCAGCTTTTGGCGCTCCTCTTCCAGTTTGGTTTTCAAATTTTCCGCCTCCTTCAGCAAGCTGGCCATCTTCTCATTGGCATTGGCACTGCTAGCTGGAACGGCGCTCTCCGACATTTTTCGCACTTGATTTTCTTTGATGTTTATATCCTGCCTGTGCCGTAATGTTCAATGTAAAAGCGGGGGCGAAAAATCAATGAAGTTAGAAAAAAGTGTATACACGAATACACAACGGGCGGCTGCTGCCAGTGTCTGCAATGCATAACAATATCAAAGTGAAGTGTACAACACTGAACGCGGGCAACACTGGACATCGATAGGTTAACCTATCGCATTAGTAAATCACAGGTGAACGATAATAAATCGATATTGTTGAATTTAAAAAGTGCACTTGGATATTTTTAAAAGTAGCAATATGATATTTTTTTATTTAAATGTATAGACTACATAATATAATAATATCACGTGTATTCTGAAATGCTAAATTTAAAACATTTGTGTTTTAATTTCCAATAATAAAATACCGATAAGAATCATCGATAATGTTATCGGTTTACAGCTGTGCAGTGTTTGGTGGGACGGCGGCTTCGATTTGGAACCAAATGCGACGCCAAGTCTAAATGGACTCATATTTAGAGCTAAACAAGTGCAAACGGTGTGCCACAGGATGATTAAACTGCAGCGACCAACGGAAATAGCATCATATTTAAATTTTCGTTGCGGCGATGTTCTCTGCGTTGGCCCAACAAGCTACAACGTCTGCTGCGCGCTTTGTGGCCAGCGGGTGCCATACGATGGATTTCCCCAGCACTTTCGACGGGAACATCTGACGGGAAGGGAGACGGAGGCGGAGACGGAGACGGAAACTGAAGACTGCAAGCTGTTCAATTCACAGGCACAAGAGGAACAGCATCTGGACGCGCCAGTGGAGGTGGAGGAGGAGGTTGAACCTTTGGCTATCAAGTCTGAGGATGATCCCATTGCACACGATGCGACCAACGAGTCAAACGATCATGTGCATGTTGATTTGGCGCAAATAGCGCTGCTCGACCAGGACCAGGACCAGGAACACGAGACTGATAAGGATGAAGGCACAATTGCAACGCGACGTCGACGACGCGCCACAGCATTAAAGAATATGTTGGCACAACAAAGAGATGCAACCGAAAATGAGACGCAGACGGATGGTAATCATCTCGATTGGATGACAGCGGAGGGCAGCGATGTCAATGAAGAGAATTCAGCGACGGATGATAACGATGAGCAGGAGGATGACACCCGGGACATGCTCTTTCAGTGTGATCAATGTGAACGCGCCTACAACACAAAGCGGAGCCTGCAGAGCCACAAGCGCAGCAAGCACAATGAACGCAAGCCAAGGAACAAACACATGGCTGCAATGGACGCAGACTCTGCGCTGGACAGGCACAAGAAACAGCGCAAGGGTCCGGCAAAGATCTACAAATGCGATGAGAATGAATGCAATCAAACGTTTCGCACGGAGCGAGATTTACGTGGTCATCGCTGGAAGCATACGGGCATATTTTGCGATATTTGTGGTAAACCCTTCACCCAATCTGGGAATATGATGCGTCATCGACAACGGCATAGCGGGATCAAGCCCTACAAATGTCTGCAGACGGACTGTGAGGCGACATTCTATACGCAAAAGGAGCTGACGTCCCACAACATTTGCCACACCGGACGCATGCCATGTATCTGTGAGATTTGCGGTCGTCCGTGTCGTGATCGTGGCGTCCTCACTGCCCATATGCGTCGTCACACTGGAGAACGGCCAGCCAAGTGTGAGGTATGCGACAAGGCATTCTATAGCTTCCATGATCTTAACGTGCACGCCGTCTCCCACACGAATCTGCGTCCCTTTGTCTGTGATGTTTGCGGCTCCACGTTTCAGCGCAAGAAGGCGTTGCGTGTCCACAAGCTGTTGCACTCGGAACAGCGTAAATATTCCTGCAAGCTGTGCAACAAAACATTTGCTCAATCCGGCGGATTAAATGCCCATATGCGCACCCACGAATCCACGAGAACAAAAACCAAATCCAAGTCCACATCGGTGGTCACATCATCCACAGTGGTAGAGCTGGCGACCCCAATCGAAATCACAATTGAGAACGAGAACATCACCAACGAGGAGGTGCTTCAAGAGGCAGTCACCATAGAGCTGATCCAGGAGGAGCATGCATCCCATGTCGAAGTTGTCGCTGTGGCCGCTGCGGGCAGCTGGCATGTCACATAATTGAAGCCAAATTAATCCTAAGCTCTAGTTATAATTTAAGGTCTTTTGCTAAAAGTGGCAATTGCAATGTAAATATGCTAACTGTATGCGCTTTACAATTACAATTAAGCTCACTCGCAGCTTTCATGTGCTTTCAAAGCTCATCCCAGCAACTTTTGTCAGTTGATAAATAAGAAAAATATAGATTAAAGTCTTAAATCTTTGCTAAAAGTGTCAAGTGCAATGTAAATATGCAAATTCATATTGAAACATACAAATAAAAGCTAAACTTAACATGGACATCCTTATCAAACTTAGCAATAAGAACCAGGGATTAAAACCGTAACCCTTAACCGATTAAAACCGATTGAAATTTGTAACCGTAACCGAAAAATATTTTTTACGCTGTACCGAAACCCATAAACCGTAACTCTTTAAACCGAAATGACCGTTTAGTAACCGATTCATTTATAAGGGTTAATTTCGGTTCTGGCCGTCGCAACTTTGATAACTTTAGCTGCCATAACTTTGTCAAAGTTCCATTAATTTCATGCGCAATATAAATTTGAGCTTGATTTTACCTATAAATTCGTTCTGCATTTAAATTTTGTTCATTTTAAAAATTCGAAATTTTTGAAAATTTTCGAAAAATGATAAGGGGTAACACTGTAAAATTTCGAAAAAATTCGAAATTTTAGATTTTTGAAAAATGAACAAAATTTAAATGCAGATTAAATTAAGAGGTAAAATCATGCTCAAATGTATATTGCACATGGAAATTAATGGATTTTTGACAAAGTTATGGCAGTTCGAAGTTATTAAAAATCAGTAAAATCAAAATAAACGAAATTTTCAAACCAAATTTATATGAGATCAAATTAAAATAAAATGGATATTACACTGAATCATTCCAGTAACCAGATAACATTGTTTTTCAGGCTAATAAGAGCATTAATTCTTATTTTGGTCAACCGAAAACCTTAATTTTTATATTTTTCGTAAACCGAAACCATACAGTTATTTTTAAACCGAAACTTACAAAAAACCGATAACCGTTACGAAACCGATATTCCAAAATTTTGCATAACCGATAACCGAAAACTTTAATTCGAGCATAACCGAAACCGTAACCGTAACTGAAACCGATATTCGTTTTCGGTTTTAATCCCTTAAGATTCGAATAAAAAGCACCCAAAATTGTCGGTACAAAAGTGTCCTTTATTGATTTTTGTTGCCACGCTCGCTAATTAACTACTACACAATTCTTTAATTATATTTATATATGTATAATTATTACTATATGATACTGTGAATAATGCTCCAGGATTTAAAACTAAACAAAAAAAAAAAAAACCTTAGCTAGGCTAAAAATATAAAATATTTATAACATAATGGACGTTTATTTTTTGTGTTTCAATCAAATTGACTTGGATTTTTGAGAGGATTACAAACTAAAGATAAAAAAAATAGATGGAAAAGGAATGTGAGAAAAGTTTAAGTATATGCCTGGGAGACTAGATAAGATATAGACAGATAGTATAGTATAGTATAGTATAGTGATTACACTTTAAGTTTTCGACAAGCAATCGTTGAGGGAATCGATGAGTATTATTGCTTTCTAGTTTTCGAAATTTGTAAATATTCAAAAATTGCCTGATTCCAGTTGTTGTCGTTGTAATATATATGTATGTACTTAATATGTATATGTATGTATGTATGCATGTATGTATATATGTATGCATGTATGTATGTATGTATATATGCGTCTAAACTACGCCTATAAAAATTGCTTGGCTGTGATGTTGTGCTAATTGTGTGTGACTAATAGTTCTATATAAAATATACATATGCGTCTATATGAAGTATTATATTATTAGACAATATTGATCTCGATCTTGATCAACAGTCGATCGTCGGCACAGAAGCCCAAGTGCATGATGTTCGATATGTTGGCATACTCAATAAATCCAAATCCCCGCGAGCTGATCGCTTCACGCGGCTGATGGAAGGCAAGAATCTCTGGTTTTGTCATGATGGTATCATGTTGCGATAGATTCGCATCTCCTGGATGCACCATGCACAGTTTAATCCTACCCTTGAATGGCCAATCCAAATGAAAATCATTATCCGATTGCATCAGATGCACATGCAAACTGAGCACCTGCGGTTTACGCGGCTGGATATTGAGGCGGGCACAGAACTTGTAACCATATGGAGATGTATAACATTCATGCGAATACGCTTGATTATTCGCATTGGCACGAAGGCGTTCCACCAGCGCACTCAACTGTTCAATCTGCCAGACGATGGTGCCATTGCTGTAACGTGCATCGATCGGTTGTTGGCGTCGCAGTTGCTTATGAAGATTCTCGATGCGTGTCTCCTGCTCCCGTGCCCGCTGCTCCAATACGACAATTCTCTGGTACATAGTCTGTACAATTTGCTCATCCACACCATTGGCATATTGCGGTGGCGGTGGCGGTGGCAATTGTCCAGTTTTATGGCCATTTTCATGCGGCTTGTGCGGCTGCCAGGTGGCAATGGCAGTTTGTTGGAATGCCTGCAACATGAGTTGCATGTGATGTGGCATATCCGTTTTGAGATGCTCCTCCAGCTGATTGGTCTCGGGACGACCAACGAAATCACATTTGATGCTTGCAAATGGACACTTCTCCTCCAGCGGCTGTTGTTGCTGCTGCTGCCGGCGATACGGACAGCTGGGCAAATGACGATGCAGCTCAATGGGCGAGGCAACAACGGCACAGCCATGTGGTGAATTTGGGCACTTATGCTTCAATTGCTCAATCTCACGGCGCGTATAGTTATCCGGAAAGATATCCTGATCCGCCGAGAGCTGTTTATTATCCAAAGGACAGCACTGATTATGATTCTGCAGCCAATCACTGAGGCAACTCTTGCAGAACCGATGACCACACGATGTCAACACCGGCTCATTCAACCAATCGATGCAAATGGCACATTCGTAACGGGAATCCGGATAATCCGCATCGCAATCATGCTCCCCAGATGTATCCGAGGCGGCATAGTTTTGATTCAATGCCAACGTGCGTGGTGGTGTCATCCCCGTCGCCCCACCCCCAACAGACGCCGCATTCGCTGTTGTTGTTGCTGCTGTGGGCGTGGTTGTGCTACTACTTGCAATTCGTGTGCCATTGCTATTATGTTGTTGTTGTTGTTGTTGTTGTTGCTGTTGTTGTTGGTGGTGGTGGTGATGATGATGATGATGTTGCTGCTGCTGCTGCTCCGTGTGTTGTTGCAGCTTCAATTGCTTTTGCTCCTGCTGAGTTCGCTGCATGGCAGCAAAACGTACATGCGTTTGTCCAGATTCCTCTACGCCTAAGCCTTAATTTTTTGTCCAATAAGTTGGACCACAAAAATATTGTGCGTATGCGTGTGTGTGTGCGTGTGTGTGCAGTGTTGCAAGCTACCCAAAATACTTAAACAGCCATCAGCTGAGTAATGGACTGTTTCCAGTAGGCACTTCCAGTGTGCAAAGTTATTATAAACCAGTGCTGCCAGATTTTTACAAGCAAAAAAGCTCAATTTAATGGAAAGAAGCTAAATTTTCCAACAACAAACTCTCCAATAACCACCAATAAATTGTCATTCTTTCCGAAAGTGTCAATCAAAAATATTTAAATATGTTTGAATATAATACAATTCCCAGAGTTGTCCCGAAACTTGTAAGCGCCTATACTGATATTAAGCAATGACTTAATTCATTAATTTCGCAAATTTGTGGTGTACCTAAAATGTCCATACACTTTTGTGATGGTAAAATAAAATCCAAAATTGCCGCTAAAAAGCCATATTGACGGAAAACAAATGTTCTGGCAACTCTGCCGATAACAGCTGTGTGCTCAGTGGACACGGGAGTCGCTGCATAACACTGGCGCAATGCTAAACACCTGTTTCCATTGCACAGCACTGTTGCCGATGAAGATAAGAAATAAATTCACCTGCCGACGACACACATACATAAGTGCATATGTATATATGTGTGTTTAATGAGAATCGTAATCGGCAGTCGGCCAGCATCGTGCGAGCACATATAAAACGACAGCGGCTCGCCGTCGTAACGACACTTGAGTGGCAATCGTGCCAAACGCGAAACCTTACAAACGAAATCAAATATCGTACGTTGTTGAAAAGTTGAATGAGAAGCGTATAGAAAAACGAAAAGAATATATATTAATGGCATTCTTAAACAAATTCAATTGCAATTACATCTATGTGCTGTGCCTAATTATTTGCGCCTGGCAGATGTGCGTGGCCAAGCAGTTGCCGTTGCCCGCTAATGTCGCTGCCGCTGCCGCAGCCGCAACAACAAATGTTGGCAGAAGCAACAGCAGCAACAACAACAACAACAACAGTGGCGCCGACAGCGACGTTGGCGTCCATCAACTACGTCATGAATCGTATGAGGCTGACATTGATGACGATATAACTGATGCACTTGCAAGTGCAGTTGGTCAGCGCAGTCCGAGCGCTGCCAGCGACATGCGTCGACGTCGACGTCGACAGGCTTCTGATTGGTTTATTGCACCAAATACACGCTGGTGCGGTAAGGGTAACTTGGCCAATGGCACATACAATCAATTGGGCGGCGCATCGATGGCCGATAAATGCTGTCGGAAGCATGATCATTGCAAGAAATATATACCGGCCTTGTCAAATCGTTACGATCTCTTCAATTATCGCCCCTACACATTGTCACACTGCAGCTGCGATCGACGTTTTCGCACCTGCCTGAAAATGGCCAGCGATGAGGATGCCAATACAATTGGCAAGCTATTCTTTAATATGGTGCAAACACAATGCTTTATCCTAAAAACGGAGAACATTTGCCTTCAGCATGGCACGGGCGACACTTGCCTCAAAAAGGAACAACGCACCAAGGCCTACCTCAAGGATAATCTCAAGTTTTAGACATAGGTAAATTTATCAAACATTTTAGTTGTTGTAATAATTTTTTTTTTAATACAATATCCTTTTTTTTTAATCCCTTAATTTTTCTATCCCAATATTTAATTTTCAACATCCTTATATTAATCGTCTTAATTTACTAAATATTTGCTTGAATGCTCTCAAGGAATTGTTTCAAAATTTTAAACCAGTTGCCGATTATCAATTAAAACTAAAACTAAAAACATAATTTTTAGTTGTGTTTTATGTCACGATATAAATATTATCTTTCGGCGTGCCGAAGATTATTTAATATCTGTTAAATATACAAGTATATTAAGTTTTTAATTTCTTTTTTGCAGTTTGTTGGAACCTGGAATCCGCGCTCCAATACGAATTACCTGCCAAAAAAAAAACAACTTTCCAATATACTTATTGAAGAAAATGGATTTCCTTTGCCGTTATTAAGTTTGAAACTTGACAACAAAAAACTCGTACTTACACATTGTTAATATAAGTACTTAGCCACAGATACACTTGAATATGTATTAAGTCGTTGTGGACTTATGTATATGCATATGATGTACATACATACATTGTATGTAGTATATATTGACATATGTATCTCCAAATATGTTTATATATTCCTAGAAACATATGTTCTTAAATGTAGTTGTAGCTTTAACATATAATACACTATTTACTGCCTGTTAAACAAAGTTTTAAATAGTTGATAGCTAATATAGCCGTTATGCTTAATTCGAAAAATGTAACCAAAATTATTTCTAGTTAGGTCATATGATAATCTATTGATCGAACTTATAGAGTAGCCATACCTGAAAACTCGGATTTCAGTTGCCTTACAGTATGTTAAGTAAATGATTTGACAAAAGAAAGAAATTCACATACATACATATTTATTAACTATTATTTGTAATAATGAGATTAATTGAGTTTAACTATTTAAAAAAATAAAAAAACCAACATGTGAATTGTTCATATTATTCTGTCAAAACATTTACTTGACTAACTGTCTGCACATGCAGGTCGATTAATTTATTAAGTATTTTGGTAGTTGCCTTGATCAAATTAGGCTTAATAGCCATAGTCTAGAAATTGTAGCGCTTATATTGAAATTAAAAAAGAATTTATTAAATGAAAGTGATTATTGAATCTCCGCCTCTGTCTCATTATTAAAAAGTAAAACTTTGGCATTTTGTACTTTGCCCCATCGACAACGTTATCAGGAATCGTTAATATGCACACGCACACATACATACAACCATGTGTACATTCGGCGATCGCTTAATTAATTGACGTGTCTTGTCTCAGTTTTCCGTCACATTGACGCAGCTATTACTGATGACCCTTTGGCATCACATAACCCAAGACGCATTTATTTCATTTATTATTATTATTTCTTCATCTGTTTATGTTTTTAGTTGTGGGGAAACAAATGCGTCACGACGCTGGAACTTTTCAGGCAGACAATAACATTTTCTTGCGTCACAGCTGCCATTTAAATTTGCCACGCTTTCGATGATTTATTGATTGACAATCGATTATCGATCAACATTTGGGCACTTAGTCCTGCCAGATCAATGCAATGACATCCTATTGCGCCATGGCCGCCATTGAAGCCTGTCACCCATTCGATGATTTATCGATTATCGTGTGATTTTTGTGCGGTCCTGCCAGATCATTGCATAATTTCAAATTCAAATTATAAACGTTACGCGTCTGTTTGTGTGTAAAGGAGGGCGTGTCTGTTGCTTTAATTTCTCGGTAATTCCTGATACTGAGTAACTGACTGAGTGTTTGTAATTATACACTTCACTGATAACCGTCACTTGCTGTAATCTGAGAGATTTGTGACGTTAGTTTTTGTTATTAATACGTTTCAATTCTATTTATAGACAGCTGCGCCGTCTAAAGGGCAATAATAAGCAAGGGAATTACGAAATGTACATTTCTAAGACCGCAAATACCGATTCTTTTGTAAAGAATTACAAACACAGACACAAATTAATCAAAAATACAAAATGAAAATTCACAAACACAATGAAATTTAAATATGAAAAGCATTTATAACATTCAAGGTCTAGTTAGTTATGGATTTTTCGACACCGATTGAATTTTCTTTTCAAATAGTGGGACACATTTTTATAATTTTTTTTCTGCGAATCCTAATCCTAGATCCACTTCGAATTAATCCTAGATAAATTTAAATAATTCCTTTGCATTAAACAGCATTAGGTAAAAGTATAAAACCGCGATTTTTATAGAACATTTCTTAATTTATGCCTTCTAAACTTTTGTTTACCTCATTCACTATTTTTTTAATTTTTGCCTTTCCAATTTTTATTTCGTAATTGCAGGTTTCCCATTTTTGTGTTTATAATGTGGGGGTGTTTCCTCCAATTTTGGAATTCCTAGTATTATTTGTCAAAATGATTATAGGAAATCGAAGAGGCAAGGCATTATTAGCTTTAAATTAAATAAATTTTTAAGAAAAGTAGAAATAATAAAATTTAATTTTGAAGGATTTACATCTTGACAGACCTTCTTGAAATCCCCAAGAAGTGTTGAGTGTCATCTACAAGTATGAACGGCGTTGGCCGTTGGCCAAATCCAAGCGATCTTATGCCTTCCTGGATTGCCCACTTCAATTTCTCTATCGTTTTAACGGAATGCAATAAATCCATTGAGTGCTTGCCAAGCACAAGCAAGAGCAACATCATGAGTACAATCGTCAGTTCCAGTTTCAAGAGCAAATTCAGTAGCACCAACAGAAATAGTCACCGATTTAGAGGCAGTTGTTGCAGTCGTTGCATCTTTCGTTTAGTCGGCTCGATTATGGGACGTGTTGTGCAATTCGTCCAATTTGAACAAAATCCAATTTTAGTAATTCGAGTTAAATAAGTGCGTTTATAATTTACACAGCAAAAAAGATCGGGACTTTGGGATAAAATTAATCACAAATGGTGTCAAAAGGTCGATGATCTGGAATTTTCTTAAACTTGATTCAAGAACGTTTTTTTTTTTATTTCGATCTCATAACATATTTTGATTAATGGGGTTCTTACATACATATATGTACGTATTTTGCCCTTAAACCAAATATTTCAGGATTATTGTGGGAGTATAAGAAATACCCACATGCTGAAATCGGGAATTGCAAATTTAAGCATGATTT
>JAWNLU010000620.1:0-45000 GCA_035042165.1 Drosophila kuntzei | reverse complement strand
TTTACTACTTTTATGCCCGGACTAACCTCATTTGGTAAGAGTTTTGAGTGTAGAATCTAGATTCCCGAGAGATGCCGCGACACTTGTGTTCTGATTTGATTGGTTTACTTTCTGTGCAACAAAATGTGGCACAAGGCAACAGGTTTCTTAGCCCACTGCAACTGGAAAAAAATAGGCGAAGGCCAATTTTCAAGCGCAAATGCAAAACTTGGCCAAAACACAATGGACACAACTTGAATCTCAACTCGATTCTACATATAAATTATAGTAAAATAAAGATCTTGACTTACCGCTGGAGTTTCTTCAGTTATAAACACACATAAAAATAAAAATAAGCTAATTTAAAACACACACGCACAACACTTAAAAAAATAAATTAAAATAAATAATTAAATGATTTAAGCCAATTTATGTAGTGATGTTTTAATTTTTAAATGTCTTTTTTAAAGCGGGGTTTTTTTTTTAAATCGATCTTGTTAACAATAATAACCGCACCGAGAAACCGGCAACTGAACTTGTCAGCTTGAGAGCAGAAGAACATTTGGTGGCCAGAACACAGGCAACACAGATGCCGACTGCGACGCCGACTGCGACGGCGACGTTGACTGCGACGGCAAAAAAAAAAAACAAGGCAAACAGTTGGCCTGGGGTTTAGGCCAGTCAGAGACCTGGCCAGGCCAGGCCAGGCGAGACCATACCAGATGCCTTTCCATTCCACTTTTTCCACTTTGGCAAGTTGCTAAAAGCCAACGGTAAAATGCAGCAGCTCCAAATCAATTGGGGCAACTGGCCAAAGCATTAAATAGACTTGGACCTGCCTAGTTACAGTTGTTGTTGTTGTTGTTGCCGTTGTTGCAAGATGAAGTTGCCTCCAGCTTAGACAGAGAAAGGGAATCCACAATGCCAGTGAAAACTGTTACGAATTTCGTTTATCAATTCCAGCCAAAAAAAAGTCAGTCGACCTTAAAATTGTATTCTTGGCTCTTGGAAATAAGCAGGCATCGCTAAAAAGACTTATTTATTTATTATAAAAATTACTTTTAACCAGGGATTAAAATCTTAACCGAAACCGTAACATTTAACCGGCGAGAACCGATTGAAATTTGTAACCGTAACTGAAACCGTAACCGAAAAATATTTTTTAGGCTGTACCGAAACCCATAAGCCGAAACTCTTTAAACCGAAATAACCGTTTAGTAACCGATTCATTTATAAGGGTTAATTTCGGTTCTGGCCGTCGCAGCTACTGAGCAACTTTGATAACTTTGAACTGCCATAACTTTGTCAATAGTCAATAAATTTCCATGCGCAATATAAATTTGATCATGATTTTAGCTCTGAATTCGTTCTGCATTTTAATTTTGTTCATTTTAAAAATTCGAATTTTATATTTTTATAATAAAAATTGAGAAATCATTTTCATTTTAAAAATTGAAAAAAAGTTTTTTTATTTTTAAAATTATAATCGTTACGGTGCCTGGAAATAAGTCCCCAAAAACATGAAATAAGGCTCCAAAAATTAAACAGGAAACAAGAACAATTTAAAAAAAAATTGGGGCGTTCTTTCCTTTTTAATTTTTAAAATAAAAATATTAATTCAATTTCAATTTTTATTTTAAAATCATATATTTTCGGTTGAAAATATTCATAAAATACGATCTTAAAGGACGTGGGATGTATGAATGTTTTTAGATATTGGAAATACAACTTCTTGAAAAGATAATCACATTCAATTTTTATTTTAAATTTTTATGATAAAAATTAAAAAAATCATTTTTATTTTGAATTTTTATTTTAAAAATTGAAAAATAGTTTTTATTTTTAAAATTAAAATCGTTACGGTGCCTGGAAATAAGGCAAAAAAAAAAACATGAAATAAGGACCCAACAAACTATACAGGAAACACGAACAACCCCAAAAAATAGGAATGTTCTTTTTCAAGTACTTCATTGTGAAATAACACCCAAAATTTGGGGCTTTATTTCATTTTCTCATTTGGGACTTATTTCCTGCTCCCGGGTTTTTTACGCTCTTAAAGATCTCGAGAAATACTCTAATTATAAAATGTAAAAATTTAAAAAAAATATATTTAAATTTTTTTAATACAACTTGTAAATAACTTTTTTTTTAGGGATTTTAAATAAAAACTGAAAATTCTTTCTATTTTTATTACAAGTTACAAGTTTTAATATAAAAAAATTATAACATTTTTATAAAAAAAATATAATCGTTACTGTACTTGGGTTGTAAAACAATATCTTAAAATATGAGGTAAGTTTGGATGTGCCGGTTTTTAATATATGTTAAGTTAGGAGAAACGTTCTTGATAGATTAGCTTCAGTAGATTATAGATAAATAGTAAAATAGTAAAATAAAAGGAGTAAGGATTATAGTAAAATCCTAAAAAATTCGCTTAACTTCACAAATATTTAAAACAATTAAATCAGGAAAATTGAAAACGATTTAAGAATTTAATAACCAAATGAATAGAAGTTTTAATGGAATTGAAACGAAATTAAAATTGAAAAAAAAGGAAACAGTTGAAAAAGAAGAGCTGAATAAGGAATTGATTAAATAAATCGTCATTTATTTAGCTTTCTAGTTTCCAAGTTTCTAATGAAAAAATTAAAAAATAGGATTCGCTGAAAAACTCGAAACTCGGAACAATTTTGAAATCATCTGTAATTCGAGGAAATAAAATATCCTATACCAAAAGTCAAATAGAAACACATGTTGATATGTATAAAAATAGTTTGTTGTAGTTTTATTTGTTGCAATAATATTTAGTTTGCGGTTTTGGTCTCTGAATGATTCAAATGAATTTGTTATTAATTAATTAATTAATTATTAAACGCTAATTTGTACATAAAACTGAGTCGCAAGCGGCATTCATTAATTATTGCATACATACATATTTATTTAATTATTTATTTACTTAAGAGGCGCACGCACCCTTTCAAACCTATCTACCCTACCGCCAAAATGAGTCCGATCTGTGGCAAACTCAACTGTAATAATATAATATACTTATATGCAACCAAAGGCAATTTGACTACGAGTTTTCTTTGTAATTGTTTAACTGGTTTTTCGGATTCAATTCAATTCTTTGTATATTATATTTCGGGGGAAATTGGGAAATATTTGGTTTTCATTATTTGAGCATGAACAACAAATTTATCTAAATGATAATAATTGTAGTAATATGTTAATAGGTTTAGTTTAAATAGTTAGTTTATGTTGCATTTTGGCAAACAATTCAATTGATTTAACATATCAAATAAAAATACTAGAGAACAAGCACTTGAAACTATAGTTAAATATACAATTTATTTGGTTATGTTCCATACATCAGCGCCATCTAGCGACGAGTTGATGAAATGCAATCGCACGATCGTCGTATTATATTGGAGTCGAGTGTGCTCGACTAGCGGCTACCCTGCAGCCACAACATTACCAACTTTGCCGCATTTCATTTCTTGAATTGTTGATGATATTTTCAGAATATAAAGTCAAAATATCAATTAATATTCATATTAAAAATCAAGTTAAAATATAGAATGTAAATAAAAAAAAACGACCTATTCAGCATACAGCGTATTATTGATTAAAAAAAAAATAAGTCAAATACTATAGAAAATTCAGTTTTCTGAATAAATATGTAAATATTTAAACAATTCTTGATTTATCACATTGGAAAAAGTTGCAAGTGTTGTCGCTAGATGTCGCTTTAGCTGCCGCGTTTAACCAAATGATTTGTATATAAGCATTATATAGTTATGTATGTTACATAGATACATATATATATATATATACACATACACACAAATATCGGATGTATCTAGAGTAGTCAAAAATTTGATAATATCATGTGATTATTTTGGATATTCGGTTTGTGGAAAATAGCGCAAAACGTTCAAATTTTTAATATATATATATTTATATATGTATAATGTATGATTTCTATATAGATTTTAGAATTATAATACATATATGTATGCTATATCCATTGAGAATATACAGCAATCAATCGAGTTGTATTTTTAAACTAGAACTAAGGGGTTTCTTTTTTAGCAAACACGTCTACAAATCATCATTATAAGTATATATATATAGCTAATATATAGATGTATTTATATATATATATAATATACTATATTTTTATATAAACGTTTCTTTTCTTCAGACTTAAAAATGGAGTTATTGGTGTGTATTTGTTGTTGTTGTTGTTTTTATTTTTGTTTTCTTCGTCTTCTTCTTGTTCTTCTGCATTATTGTTGTTTTTCTATTTTTTGGGCATGACTTTATAAGGCGTAACGCAATTGGAAACAGTCGGCTATACATATATCGGCATACATAAGGCTTGTTAAAGGGGGAGTTTTTTTGGAACTTATCATCATAATTCTTAATTCTTCGTTCCTCCTTCTTCTCACGCTATATATAAGGCAAATCGCACAAGTCAGGGGTGGCATATAACTGTAGCATATACTTAGATATATATGTATATATATATATATATTATATAATTTGCGTGTGAACAACTTGAAGACTCTAAACATACAAATCGTATATTCCTATTCTACAATACACATATGTATATGTCGAATTCAACTGATCATTCTTCTCATAATATCATTATTATTATTATTATTATTATTATATATGTATGTACATACACGCTTTATTGGCGCAGTTCCACGTGCAACTTGCATGTTCAGTGTTGTATAATGCCAAACATTTTGTCTACCACATATATCAAAAGTTGGGTTATGTGCACAACGATTTTTAATGCAGATTGATAATAAGTATAATACATACATATATATTTTTTTATATGAAACAGTTCTCTTAAAAGAATGGTTTGTGTTGGAACGTGGTGGTTGTTGTTGGAACGTTTGGAAAAGAAACGAAATTGGCAGTAATTTGGTATATAGGGAATTATATAGCACAATTTAGGTTATGCTGAAACTAAATGGGAAAATAGTTATTCAAGTAGTTTAGGAACGCATGGAATTGGAACACAGTTCGAAAGTAATGTGAAATACTTGGATTTCTTTTAAAAGAATGACAACATTATAATTGTTTCTTTTTTTGGAACGTTTTGAAAAGAAAGGAAATTGGCAGTAATTTGGTATATATGGAATTAAATAAAAAGGAACGTACGGACTTGGAACAAAATTCGAAAGTTATATGGAATACTTGGAAAATATTTGGCCAAAGTTAGGTTATGTTTCATTTTTGGAACGTTTGGAAAAGAAACAATTATAAAGGAAAACTTAGGTTATGCTGAAACCAAATGGCGAAATAATTGTTATTATATAAGTTTAGGAACGTATGGAATTGGAACAAAATTCGAAAGTAATGTGAAGAACTTGGAAGATAGCACAAGAGTTCTCTTTATAGCACAATTTAGGTTATGCTGAAATGGGGAAATAAATATTATTATATTAGCATAGGAACGTATGGAATTGGAACAAAATTTGATGAGCATTTTGGAATAGTTTAGGAAATTGGTATATATACAAAGTACGAAATATGTATGTATGTGTGTTTGGTTGCTTGAACTGCGCCTCTCCCTCCCTCCCACCTATCGCTGTATCTATCTCTGCCTATCTCTGTCTCTCTCTGTCTCTCTCGCTCTTTTACGCTCTGTCTCGCTCTAATTTACGCATGCTTGAGGTATAAAATGTACTTAAAAAACTGACTGCTCTTCCACTCGCACTCACTAAAGTCCTCTCTCTCTCGCTCTGTCTGTCTGTCTGTCTGTCTCTCTCTCTCTCTCGCTCGCACTCTGTCTGTTTGTCTCTTTCTCGCTCAGAGTCGATACTCGTAGTGTGCGGAACGTGAACGCCTCGCACCGGAATACCAACGATATGGCACCCGCTGTTGATGCAACGCCAATCCCAATGCCAAACTGGAGGCGCCACCAACGGCGCCAATATCGGCGCCCGGACTTCGCGCCAACTGCAATGTTAGCGCTAAACGCGCCTGCTAGGAGGATGACGATGCGGATGGTGACGGTGTGCTGGCGCTGGATGTATGATGACGATGTTGTCGTCGCTGTTGTTGCTGTTGCTGATGTTGCTGCTGCTGTTGCTGATGTTGCTGTTGTGCTGTATGTGTTGCTGGCGATGTCATGCGTCGCCCCAAATTGCTGGCATCCAAATACGCCTCGGGACTGAAACGCACCCGACTATGCTGTGATCCAATGGAACCTTCTTTGGCGCTCAAATAGGAGCTATCGTCGCTGGTTAAGGAATCGGGAGGCGTTGGATTTGTGGGCGTGCCCTGCTGTGATGAGATGCTGCCACCATTTAAATTGCTGCTGTTGTATTTTTTCAACGAGCTGCGCAATTTGCTCTGTGGCAACAATTGTTGTTGTTGTTGCTGTTGTTGCAACTGCAACTGTTGCTGTTGTGGCATTTGATAGCTGAACGCATGTTGCTCAAAAGGTAGACTCACAGGACGTGCCAACGGACTGTGCAACATGCGATTGATGAGCTTCGGCGAACTTGCATAAAGTTCCTGTTTGCTAAGCGTTGGCGTTGTTGTTGTTGCTGCAGCAACTGTTGCTGCTGTTGCTGCAACTGTTGCTGCTGTCGTTTCACACTCATAATCCACATTATTGAGATTCACATTTAAATTCAAATTATTGTAATCATAGATCAATTCCTCGTGCTCCAACAGCACATTCGAATTATTCGATACGGTTGATGGTGTCCGTCGATGTCCGCCCGCTGACACGCCCATTTGTGGCACACGCGGGGGCGGTGTCCGTGTGGCAACTGCCACAGTAACAGGTGGCAACACTGGCGCCTCATACTGATAGTCATAATAATCGGGCAGACGATGGTTATAGTCATAGGAATAATCCGGATACGATTTACAGTCACGTTCATACGCAAAATTCAATTCCGGACGATATGGAAAATAATTCGAGCCTGCAATTTGATAAGCGATTTTTTAATTTATAATATTTGAATTAACAATTAAATTAGGAAACGTGATTTAAAATTAATAATTAAAATAAAATATAAATAGTTTTTATTTAAGACAACAAGAATTTTTAAGTAATAATAAGTACGGGGTTATTTAAAATTTTTACAATTGATCCAATCTTTAACCGCTAATAACCGATTGAAATTGTTAATCGTAACTGAAACTCTAAACGAAACAAAACTTTTTCTTTTTGCCGAAACCGAAATACTGAGATTATTCAAACCGAAATAACCGATTAATAACCGTTTCATGAATGAAGGTTACTTTCGGATCAATCAAGCATTAAATTCAATTAAGTTGTTAAGGTGTAATTATCGTTCTTAGAACTAATTTATATTTTAAATTTAAATATTGATCTTAATAGATTTTAAATTAATACATCGATCTTATTAAATAAATCTTCTTTAAAATCAAAAAATTGTGGTTTACATTGAAACATAGGTACAAGTAACCGGTAACTTTGTAACCGATATACAAAGATTTTTCGTAACCGTTAACCGAAAACCAAAATACAAACATAATCGAAATCCTAACTGAAACCGATATTTGTTTCGGCTTGTTACTCTGGATCCAACATTTGTTTTGCAGGTTCAGAAAAAACTCAAAAATATCAATAAATAATATTGTTAGTTTCTACAGGCTAAAAAGTTTAGTTTCAATTACACTGTGATAGTTTTTTAAAAAAAACAAAAGATATGACCAAACTCAACGGTTTTCCCCTATTTCGGGTCCTAGGAATCGAACTGCATCATTACTTTTTTGAGTTACAATGATGACTTCATACAACATTTTTTTTTTTAATTTAAGGAGATTGTTTGGTCTCTAGCTTCCATGGTACGGTTTTTACCCTCAAAATCAGATCTTGCAAATAACAGTCGTTGTCCGAAAATAACTCTTGTCTCACAAAAAACAACCGCTTGGTCGTGGTCAAAAAAAAATTTCATGTTTTTTCTCATCTACTGAGTCTTAAAGTGCGACCGTTTGGGGGATTCGGTTGCTAAAAGTGGTTGTTGAAAGAGCGCAACCCGAATGACTCAGCTGATAACACTCAACCGAAAACAACAGAGAGAAAGACAGAGCGACCGTGCACGTTTTTTTCGGTTATAATCGCAAGCCAACCGCAAGGGGAAAAACGGTCAACGGTCGACTGTTATTTGCAAGCTCTGCTCAAAACCGTCTCTAAATTCTGCTCTGCTCTTTGAATCTTTTTCAACATTTTGGAGATTTGTAAACTTGGCTAAGAATAAAACGTGGACTTACCAAAGTATCCATTGCGATAACCGCCGCCATCATTGGAGTAACTGGGTCCATTGCGCAGATAATCCGCTGGGGCATAGAGGGGAGGAGGTCCAATGCCGCCGCCCACACGAAACTCCTCGAATACATCGTTGGTTGCCGCCGCATTGTTGCAACTGCTGCTGCTGAGCTTGCGGCGCGGCGATGGAGTCGGCGGCTGTGAGCCGGCATAGAGTACAGCCACCGTTTGTGGCGGTACGGCAGCAGGTACTCCTCCTGTACCACCCGTGGTTGCAAGTTGCTGTTGTTGTTGATGCAGTTGATGCTGTGGCGTGCGTTGCACGGGCGTGTAATACGTTTGACTGCCGCCTACGCGACGTTGCGCTAAATTCTGTGGCTTCGAACTAACTTGAACTGCATCCAATGATGAGTACCTAAAAAATATAGATATAAAGAGGTATTAGATTACACTGATAAAAAAAATAGGTTACTGGGACTCGAACCCGCGCTTGTTTTCAAAATGAAGCGGCGACTCTAACCACGGGACTAGAGATGGGCACGGGCCTCCTTTTTTTTAGGACCGGGCAGGACCCGAAACCAATTTTTAAAGCCCGGACCGGCCCGGTCAAATTTTTAACAAGCCCGGTCCGGCTCGACATTATTATATTAAAAAGTTTTTTTTAAATAATTTTAAGTCTATTCAAAATTTTTTTAAATTTACATCTAACAAAATTTTAAATTTACTTATTCTTAGTATAAAATAATTTTTCCTTTGCTCATTTTAGATTTTTTTTTCTTATACACTTATCGATAACAGACATTTGCTCACGCATTATGGATTGATCCATGATTCTATCGATGGAAAAGGAGGAAAAAGTGGCTAAAATAATAACTTTTTTTCACAAATTTACATAATATCGGAAAAAAATATTATATCTTGTCGAAATATTATTGAAAATGGTATTTAAAAAAATATCAACACTTCTAAGCACCAGTAAGATTAGAAGTGTTGATATTTTCTTAAGCAATATAGATTTCTGAGGTCTTACCTTGTAGGATTTACTTGTTGGTTCATGTGTCTCGTAGTCGCCGTGTCCAATTGCTGCTCGCATTGCTCCTCGCCGGGCAGCATCTGTTGATCCTGTTCGTCCTGCGATTCGAGACTGGGTTTTGGGGCCGCCTTCAGTGCCGGCAGTTCGCTGAGCAGCGTCGGATGAACCGGCGACACATTCGACATTCTGACATCGTAGCCAGCGGCGACGCCCGCCAGGAGAGATGCCATGTTGTAGAGCAAGAGCTCAATTACGGAGAGTTTTGGCTTTCGCGCCGAATCTCCGGCGTAGAGCGTGGGCAGCGGTACATTGTTGGTGAAACGGCTGAGGAGATATGGAGATGGTGACATGATGGGCATATTGCTGGCTCCACTGCGCCAATCATCCTTGTTGTTGCCCTGGTAGCCTGTGCGTCCAGTTTCCGGTTTCCAATTTCCAGTGTGCGGCAGTGCGTGAACAGTTTGACGAAACAGTGTTGAGTAACGTTTTTGTTTGGCTAAACAGTTTACAGTTTTTTTTTGTTGATGGGTTTTGGGGAAAGAACAGCTAAGAGGTGGCAAGGACAGGGTAGGAAAATGGGGGGGAGGAGGAACAACCGCAGGCAATTTCCCAACCGACACCGCGTTTAGGGCTCAATCAAGATTGATCAATCACATTTCCTTTTTTTAGTTTTGTGTTTTTGTTGTTTTTTTTTATTGTCAGTTTCGGTTTCTTTTTATTATTATCATTCTATTTCATTCTTTTTTTGTTTTCTGTTTGGTTTGTCTAATGGAAATACATATACAAAGTACATCAAAGTAAAACAAACAAACAAAATTTTAAAATAATCATTGAAAAAAAAAGAAAGAGTAGGAAGTAGAAGAAGAGGAAGAATCAAGCTCAACTCTATAATAATACATTTCAATTGAATATTTCTTGATTTCTTTCTCATTTATCATCACAGTTTTTTTTTCTATTTATTTTTTGTTTCATTCAAAATACTATAAATAATTAATTTACATATATAAAAAATTAAAAAAAAAATGCCAATCAATGTAAATAAAACTGTGCACAAAATACCAAAAAAAAAAAATTAATTGCAAATCAAAGGGAACGAGGAGCACAAACTGAAGCTTCTTCCATTGAAGAATTGTAGAAGAAAAGATGCGACTAAATCTAAAGTTCAACTAAGATGTTTGTAAATATGCATTGCTTGATTTGTATCCTTTTTTTTTTTTTTTTTTTGTATATATAAATATTTTTTGTTGTAATATTAGTGATGTAATAGTTAGGGCAAAAAAAATATAAAATAATAATGATCATAATAATAATAATAATAAACAAATCGTTCACTTAAATGTCAAGAATTCTATAAATAAATCATCATATTGCATATTATTTTATTTTTTTTATATGTTATAAACATTTTCTGGTTGTTGCTTTCCCCTGTGTAAGCTGTGAAACTCCTTTTATAGTTCTAGGCTAGGTCTATCAATATCATATCTGTAGAACCTGAGCATTTCGAGCATACATACATACATATGTACATATATCATTTCGCATTAGTTTCTTGAATTTTTACTTTTAGCATATCTTTCTCTTTCACTGGTTATTCTACCTGAGTTTACCTCGCTTTGCTTTCCATTTTCTTTCATGTATTAGGGTTACCATACTCCATACTTAGCTGGATCTTTGTTTATCATATTATGGAGGTAACCCTCTTTTATCTTCTTTTCAATTTTTCCATTTCTCTAGGGGTACCATACCTGAGTACCACTCACTTTTATTTATATTTTAGGGTTACCATAAACTTTGATTATTTTACTCTTATGCCATTGTCAAACTTATTCCAATTTCTCAGCTTATCTTGCTTTTTATCAATTATTCAAATTGGTTTACCATGCTCTAGGGTTACCATTTTTTCTTTAAACATTTCTTTTTTCCTCTCATCGCTATTGAAAACAGTTTCAAATAATTAGCTTCAGTTTCAAGTCTCTATTTTACCGAAAATTTTCAAAATATTATCGGAGTCGTAGAGAATATCTTTAAAAATGATCATACATTATCGGTATACAACACTTTTCTGCAGTGTTGGACAAGTATTTTGATAGCTCAACTCTTTGTACAGTTATTTTGAGACACAATTTTGGATAACTTTGATTTTTTGAATAATCTTCAGGACATTCGCTTACACAAGGGGAGCATCGATAGTTAGATCCTTTAACATTAAGTTGTTGTTATTGATTAAAATTATGCAAGTAGTAGTGAGTCTATGTGTGTTTGAGAGTGTGTGTATGTGTGTGTGTATGTATGTATGTATGATATGCCTTAGTCTATGGTTTTAATATAAAACAATGGGCGTTTTGTTGCTGGCTTTAATTGTTGTTGTAGTAGTTGTTGTTGTTGGAAGGGGAAAGCAGCAGCGCAGCAGCAGCAATTTTTTTTTTTATTATTATTATTATTTTAGTGAGAGGGAATTTTGATGGTTTATTTTATTGATGCGAAAATGCGATGCATAATTACAACAACCACAACAAGCACTCTGTGTGCCAGTGTTGCCAACACACATGATATTTGGCGTTGCCAAAACACTCGTTCCTTAAAGCTCTCTAATTGCGTTGCCAACTGACGCGTGTGTGTGTTTGCTAGTGTTGCCAACACACTCGTTTATGAATGCTCTCTAATTGCGTTGCCAACTGACGCGTGTGTGTGTTTGCTAGTGTTGCCAACACACTCGTTTATGAATGCTCTCTCACACTCTCTCCAATTGCTCACAGGATTGCGTTTGCGGTTTTTTGCTCTTGCGCTTTGAACTGCGTCCGCTTGTCGCCGTCATTGCTGCTGCTGTTGTTGTTGTTGTTGCTGCTGCTACCGTTTTGCCCATTGCCAGTTCCGTTTCGTATGGATCAATTGCGGCGAATTCGGCAATGCTGCCACTTCGACTGGCGCTGCCAGTGTTGCCCAACTGATTTTCCGACAGCTTTGTGTATTTCTTCTTTGAACTGCGCGTAAAAAGATTCATTAAAGATCGAAATTTCATGCCACTTGTTGAATGTTGTTGTTGTTGTTGCGATTGTTGCAGTTGTAGTTGTTGTTGGTGTTGCTGTTGCAACTGTTGCACCACATCATTGGTGGCTGCCTCAACGGACTTGGACTTTGTCATATACTTGAGCTTCTTCTTCTTGTGTTGTTGTTGCTGCTGCTGCTGTTGTTGACGTTGTTGTTCCGCATACAATGTTTGCTTCATTTTAATGACTTCGGGATGTGGTTGAACATCGAGCATGCGACGTGTGTGCAAAATGCAATTCTCATGTATTAATGCGCCATTATTCAGTGTGTCATGATCGGTGGCATTATCGTTATCGTTATCGCTATTGTGAATGTCATCACCGTCATCGTCATCGTTGTCGTTATCGTTATCGCTGGAACTATAATTGGTGGCAAAGCTGATCGAGGCAATGGACGTTTGAAAGCGTTGACGCTGACTCAAACTTGGACTCTGCAACTCCGATGTTGCACTCTCCGTCGAGTTCATTTGAAAGGTCACCGAACTTTTACGCGATGTGGCACGCATTTGATTTGCCGACGTCGATGCCGATGACGTCTCGATTGTTGTCGACGATAAATGCTCCTCATTCAATTGCATTCTTTGCTCCTCATCGGACGCCTCGCTCTCCTCGTCCTTTCGCTGTTGTACATTATTCGGTTGCTCTCGGAAAAAGCAATGACGTGGAAATTGTGAACCCGATGCATTGCGTTGAAAGTGACTCTCATGCGCCTCCTCCGCATCCTCATAGTCATCATAATCGACACGTTGTTCAGCCGTTAAACGTGTTGACGAATTGTACATGGTTAGATCACCACTTGATTTGGAATTAACACGCTCACTGCTGGCAAGAATCTTCTTCACCACATCCCGATAAAAGGCACGATCATATGTATTATTATCACCAGCACGTTCCGTTAGCTGTGGTGAAATTATCAGCGTCGTTGTTGTTGTCGGTGTTGTTGGTGTCAAAATTTGTGGTGTCATCATCTGTGGTGTTTGACCGACAACAAATTGACTGTCCAGCGATAGTTTCTTTCTGCCCACAGCTGGACTATTGCCAAGACTGCCACCAAGACGTCCTAAATTGCCGGAACTCATTGCCACCGCTGATGAGCTAGATTTGAGAAAATGAAAGCAACCAGTTGTTGGTGTCAACGTATCCGTTTCGGAGCTATCATCGTAGTGCGAATGTATAACATTATATGAATTAGTTGGCATATGATCTAGACCATAGTCCTGGCTACGTGCGCGTCCATAAATGCTATTGGCAGTTGCTGCTGCTGGACGATAATTGTCATTGTTATTGTGGTTGTTGTTGTGATTACCATTCAGTCGAGGCGAGGCTTTGTTTGACAAATGATTGTTGTTGCTGTTGTGGTTGTTGTTGTTGCTATTAGTTGTATGATTGTTGTTACTATGATTGTTATGATTGTGATTGTTGTTGTTGTTGCTGCTGCTGTTGCTAGTATGATTGTGATTGTTGTTGTTGTTGTTGTTGCTGCTGCTGCTGTGGTTGTTGTTGTTGC
The DNA here is from genome assembly GCA_035042165.1 of Drosophila kuntzei. Taxonomy (NCBI): domain Eukaryota; kingdom Metazoa; phylum Arthropoda; class Insecta; order Diptera; family Drosophilidae; genus Drosophila; species Drosophila kuntzei. Next base: position 31,162 of record JAWNLU010000620.1, on the reverse strand, counting down.
TGTTGCTATTGTTGGTATGCAATATTAAATATGGTATACCTGTCGCGACACCCGCACCCACCGCGCCCATTGCCGCCACACTACCGCCCAAATACATGGGCGTGGTTGGCGCTGAACCGCCACTTCCCATTCCAACACTTATGCTCCCCACATTCGAGCTGCCCAAGTGTTGTTGCTGTCCAGTTGATATCGATAACGATGATCCATTCCCAGTCCCATTTCCATTTCCATTTCCATTTCCATTGCCCATTGTTAACAGCTTCTTATCCAGATTCGGTGCACTTTTACTGAACGAGGAGTGCGTTGAACTTTGTGCTGGCCAATCCCCAGCTGGTTGTCCGCCCAATTGTGCTGGCAACAGTGAACGCTCCCGTTGATGCATTGTCGATGGGCCCCACGTCTTGTTCTTATGCCCATCCGTCACTGATGATGGACATCACCCACCACATAAGAAAAATCATACGAAAAACAAATGCAAACAAATTTACAACAAATTAAAAGAAAATTATAAAGAATTAAATAAATAAAATATTTCTTTTTAACACAGAAAATTAACGTAATTATTGCATGCAAAATATAATAGATAAAAAACGTTTTATTTATTTGTTTCAATTCCATGCATTCCTAGTGACATGGAACGCTTGAACGAAACACTACTGCACTTGTTTCATAATTTATTTGTTAATATAGTTTTAGTTTTTGGTCCCTGTGTTTCAAATTCCATTCGTTTCTTATTATTATATGCATAGAACTATTTTGTCATAAAATGGAATAAATGGAAGTGAAACAATTATCCTATTTGTAGTCAATTTATTCAATTGGAAACCTACATTAGACTAGCAGCTGAAATCGATATGTTCCAATTCCTTTCGTTTTCCGAGGAACAACGGAAATGGAAAAGCAACACGGCTGAAATTGCTGGAAATTATGTCGATAAACAGGCAACAAATTATATACATTTTTATTTAGATGACCATCTAAATGTTTCAATTCTATTTGTTTCACAGAATATAACTCTATACTTAACAAAAAATCTAAATTATACAAGCTAGACTTTTTATAAGAGAACTAACCTTTTAACCGATTGATTAAATATAATCAACATTGGATTAATTAAGCACATTGGAACGATTGGAATGAAACACAATTACTTATTTGATGACCTTATCTTAATACTATTCCCTCTCTTAATATAATCAATATTGGATTAATTTATCACCAAGCTGCCTTAGGAACGATTGGAATGAAAAACTAGTACACATCTTATGAACTTATCTTAATACTATTCTCTCTATGAATATAATCAAAATTGGGTCATCTAGCTACAATTAGGAACGATTGGAATGAAACACTATTACTAATTTGATGACCTTATCTTAATTCTATTCTCTCTGTATGAGTATAATCAATATTGATCATCTAGCTACCTTAGAACGATTGGAATGAAACACTATTACTTATTTGATGACCTTGTCTTAATACTCTATATATAATCTAAATATAATCAACATTGGTTTAATTAATCATTAAGCTGCCTTAGGAACGATTGGAATGAAACACTATTACACATATTATTAACTTATTTCTGTCTCTCTACATTTCTTTCTTTACTTCAAATGTAACAAGTGAAATTGGCACAGTAATCTCTGATAGGAAGAACCCCTCAAATTGGATTGGGCTTTACAAATAGGAATTTTCAGGGGGTGCTACTCACGTGCTACAATGCGCAATCCGGAAAGGGAGGGAGAACCAGGAGGCTCCACTTTATCGCAGACGGCCGTAATTGTATGCCGGAAACCCGTTGGCAGTGAAATCTGCAGTGCTTTCTAAAGAGAGAACAAATCAGAATATAATTAGATTAAAGTAGAAAATATAATAATGAAATAATGTTAGAAATGTTTATTTATGCAAAAACTTTATGGTTTCTTGAGAGATCTCAATAAAATCAACAGATTGAGTATTTTTGCTATTGGCTTATAAATCCTGATCAAATTTGGACTATATCACATAACTGACAGATCGATCAAAATCAACGTATGAAAGACTTTTTTGTATCTAGATATCTTAAAAAAATTCACAGATTGTGCATAATGATCCTAAATCTAATACGGCTGGATTAAATCCTAAATCATCATATAGTTACCATAGGAACGATCGTTCGAAATTTGTTTACGTTTATCAAGTAAATCAAATTAAATATTGTTTTATTTTTCTAGAAAAATATTTAATAAATATTACTTTATATCAGGGCTTAAAACCGTAATCAAAACCGTAATTAACCGCTATTAACCGATTCACATCGGTAGCCTTATCCAAAACCCTAACCGAAATAAAACTATTTTATTATACCGAAACCGAAAAATCGAAATTATTCAAACCGCAATAACCGATTCATGCAGAACGGTTAGTTTCGGTTCAATTAAGTATTAAATAAAATAAATAACTAAATTAAATGTAATCATCGTTTTTCAATTAAATGATGATTTTTAATTTGAATATTGATCTTAATTAATAAATCCTTTTTGAAATTAAAGAACTTTCATTATTTATTCCATTTTTTTTAAAACAATTTCATAATTTTTTCTTCGTTTTTTTTAACCGAAACATACAAAAAACCGGCAACCGTTTCGAAACCGATATACAAAGATTTTTGCGTATCCGATAATCGAAAATCAAAGTACAAACAAAACCGAAACACAAACTGAAACCGATATTCGTTTCGGTTTGATACCCTGCTTTATATCAATACTAATTTGAAAATCTACAGGGTATAATATCTTCTAGATTCTGTAAACTGAATAAAGGACAACAACCAAATTCGATATTCGGAAAATTGACTGGGATTAAAACCGAAACGAATATCGGTTTCAGTTACGGTTACAAATTTCAATCGGTTTTCACCGGTTAAAGGTTACGGTATCGGTTAAGGTTTTAATCCCTGGAATTCATGTATTATTAGAAGTTTTTACCTTTTTGCTCTTTTTGGGTTTACGCTTTGATGGCACCGGTTGCACTTTTCCCTGTTGCATGATGAGCTCCTCGTCCGAGAATATTAATCTCCTCTGCTGTCGCAACTGCTCCTCAAGCAGATGCAACTTATTTGCCTTCTCCACCTGCTTCTTTTGCATCAACACCAGTTGCTCCTCCTTGTTGCGCAGTTCCTGAGTAACAAAAGGAAAGAAAATATTAAGAAAATGCATATTTAAAATTGTATTGATCAGTGCAATGCAGAAGAAACTGGAAAATGTGGCAAAAAAAGAAGAAATCATGCAATTATGCTTGTTTGTTTGTTTCGCTACTGAAGTACGGATAAAGAGGGAGCGGGTGCGGGAGGAAGAGCTGGAGTTGGAGTTGGTTAACAAAAACTCGTAATATAAAAACAACAACCAATTTCTGGCCAATGACCAAAAACGGAAAACATAAAACGAGCACAAAAAAACGAAACGAAAACGAGCAGGAAACGAAAACGTGAACCATTTTTTTTTTGGGAAACATGATGGGCGCTTACCTCTTCGATGGTTTGGAAACGCTTAAACATGGTTAACAAATGGAGGAAATTTGTTTGGTAAAAAGAAAAACAAAGTGTTAAAACAAATGTTGACACAAAGAGATAAAAAAGAGAGATAAAGAGAGTTCTAAATAGTTATAGATACGAAACTGAGAATTACGCTGCCGAGATGAAGACTATATAACAATTGGGAATACACTCTCTCAATAGATGCTGCCTGTGTGTGTGTGATGTGTGTGTGTGTTGTGTGTTGCATTGTTGTGCATGCATTTGTACCTTTTCTTTTTCGCGCAAATCGTGTAGAACCTCGGCAATCTCCTTTTTCCATAGCTCCTGCTGTTGATGAAATGATTCCTGCGGCGTTAATGTAAACACGGAGCAAGCACTGCTCTCCAGCTGCTCGATAATCTTCTTAAAATCCGGTCTTCTATGCGGATCACTTTCCCAGCAGCCTTTAAAAATAAATGTGTACACAATAAATATATATAACAACATTAGATAGAAGAGAAATTTTGTCAAAAATATACTTTTCATAAGTGCACCCCAAGTTTCGGGGCAGGTTTTTGGTATTGGCAATGTCAGCGTGTTGACAGCGACGCCATAGGCAACGGACAAGGGATCGAAACCTTTATAGGGCGTCTCGCCAGTGATTAATTCCCAGAGTAGCACACCATAGCTCCAAACATCTGAGGATCTGCAAAGATGTTACATTTTTTTTTTAACAATTAAAATTTACAAATAAATGATAATCTTCGACTCACTTGGAGTACATGCTGCGACTGATGACCTCGGGCGGCATCCAAGCGTATGTTCCCGCAGCGCTCATGAATTGTGTATTATACATTTCACGGGCGAGTCCAAAGTCGGTAATTTTAAGCGTTTTATGATACAATTGGGTGCCATCGATGGCCTCATAGATGAGCACATTGGATGATTTGAGGTCACGATGTATTATCGACATGGGCGCCTCGCTATGCAAATAATTCATGCCACGTGCAATTTGTATTGCCCAATCGACAAGGACATCTGGTGGTATTTTGCCAGCCGCTAGAATTCGATTTAAACTGCCGCCACGTGCATATTCCATAACAAGGCATAGTTTTGTACGCAAACAGACGCCACGTAGGGCGGCAATATTTGGATGCTTGAGTGGCCAAAAGAGTTTGGCCTCCTGGAGGACATTATCACGCATGCGTTGCATATCATCATCGCCCGTTTGATGGGCTATTTTAATGGCCACCTCCTCGTTATCGTAATAGCCGCGATGCACTTTACAAAATCCACCCGAGCCAATAACCTCCTTAATGTCCAGCTCCTTGTATTCAATCTCATGCGGCAGCTCCATTGGATCCGTATCGGTTACAAAGTTGCGCGGAAAAAACGCCAACCTAAAAATAGAGAAATTGCATTACATTTGGTTTAGTATTGTACTCTCGTTTGATTATGACTAATCAATTGTATTATACGTACCTTATCACCAATCTTGCCCGTCCACCAACCGACATCGCCCGACACTTCGCTGTCCGTGGAGAGTACAACAACAATTTGGCCACGACGCAGCGTCAGCTCATCCTCGCCCTGTGCATCGTAGTCATATAAAGCTGTCCAAAGGCTAGCATCAGTTGCCAATGCTGCATCCTCATCGGCAAGACCATTGGCTGATGCAGCGGCATCATCGGCAACATGTTGCTGCTGCTGATGTTGGTGTTGGTGGTGTTGATGTTGCTGCTGCTGATTGTTGCCATTGTCAATGTGCTGCTCCTCGCTAATGGGGAGCATGGCCAAAGCTTCTGCTCCTTGTGTTGGTGCTGCTAAACGTTTTGCCGTCGCCTAATCTCGGCCAGCATCAAAAGCTTAAACATGGACGTGTGATTCTATTGAAGAAACTCGATCCTGTTTAACTGCAATAATAATGAGTAAATAAATTTATAACAACAACAACCACACCCACTGTGATGCACTTACCCCAAGTTTGTGTGTCGTCCGCGTTGTTATCGCCGATTTTGTTGCACAGATTTTCACTCCTTTCTTGCACTCGTCGTCCCACCCTCCCCCACAGCCCCCCTCTTCAGACAAATGCACGCACGCACGCACGCACTGCGCACACAATAGAAAACAATCAGAGACAACACACACACGAGAGACAGAGAGAGAGAGAGAGAGAGAGAGTCACACATGCACTATTGAAACTGTAATAGGCAACGGCGCAGCTGATATATTATTCAAGTTGTTGCTGTTCCAATTGGAATCAGCTCTGTGATGACTTTAAAATTCTTATAGAACTTGCTATCAGCTCTGCACGCATCTCCTTTTAAATAGTTTACTGCTTTTCTTATTAGTTTTCTTTTCCTTTTCCCCTTTTTTTTTCTTCTTTCGTTTCTTCGTTTGTGTGCGTAAGTGTATGTGAGTCTTTTTGTCTGTTGTTCGCTGCTCGCTGGCCGTTTCGTTTACGTTTACTTCGTTATGTGCGTATCAAGGCGCTCAAATCAATTTCGTTTGCTAAGCTCTTAATGTTAGCAGTGTATTGATTTTTGTTTTCGTATATGTTTTTAAAACATAAAAAACAACTTATGTTGAGAAAAACTTGCAGAAAGAAATATCGACGGGCGATAGACGGCGACAGATGACCGATAACTGTGGCGGTCGGTCGACATGCTGAAATGCATAAAATACTGCAAAAATACTCACTTTTGCGTTCTGTTAGCTCCCATTTGCGTTAACATTGGTGACGCAGTGCTACCACATTTGATGAAATGTGGCAGCTCTGTATTGCAGCATATTTTTGCATACTTTACCAAAATAATAAAGTATATGAGTTATTTGAAAAAACTATTCTGTTTAGATAGTGTGCTATGAATATTTATATGATTAACTTAAAAATTTATTTTAAATCTTTTCCCGCGTTTCTGGCAGCCCTTTACCTGCTAAATGTATGGCAACTACATTGGAAGGGCTATACTGTGTGTGTGATAAAAATGCGGCATATACGCAATGTGTTTGAATATAATTACTTGCCGACATAATGTGAAATAAATTGTTTCGTCGTGGTCCATAGTAATGGTAGCTTAGCCAGGCCGAGTCGAACAGCCGTTGCTCGTTGTGTATCCTGTCAATGCCGCACGCGCGCTCTCACACTTGCGCTCTCTCTCTTTCTCTCACTTTCACTGTGTCGCCGTATCGTGCTGTCTCTCGCTGTAACGGTTGTAGACTTGACGGTGGGTTCGGCTGGTCCAGCAGTTGCTTCGGCATTCGGCATACGCATCCTCGGCTGCTGCTGCCGCATTGCCAGACGGCTGAAATAGAATCCGAAACAGAATCAGCATCAGAAACAGAAACGGAGCCAGCGCCAATGCACGCACGTCGGGCGCCAAATAACACGGGCAACGGCAACGGCAACGTCAACGGCAACGGCTGCTGCTGTTTTTCATCGCACAAATTTCGGAACGCTCAGTTCAGTTACGCGCAAGATTTCAACACAAATTGTAGCACACTTTACGGCCACGGACGGACGGCGGTAAAAGCGGGCGTGCGCAGCGCAAAAAGCAAAAAATTGCACGCCAAGAATCCCAATCAGGAACGGAAACGGAAACTTCTTGTCTGAGAGTTGTTGGCTCTGCTATTTAAATAATTGTCAGCCGACTCAATTTTGTACTGCCGAAGTTGTACTTGGTTTTTTTTTTAAATTTGATTTTTTTGAATAATTTGTTTTTTTTTTAACAACATACGTATTTTTTGTTTTGCGCCCGTTTTGCTAGCAAATTCAAAAATAATTCGCACAAAACTCTCCTACAAATTTGCAACGCTTTTTTATTCTTTTTTTTTGTTTTGTGTTTTTTTTTTTGGTGAGTGTTTAACTAAATCGCTGTCGCCGTCGCCGTCGCTGCCGCCACTCGAATTTTTTTCCTCGCTGCGTGCGCGCGTGTATATATGTATGTGTGTGTGTACGTAAATATATGTATGTATGCGAGAGTGTGTTACAATTTTTTTTTTTGTTCACGGTACTCGCCTTAATCCTCGTATGCCAAACAAAAGCTAAAGCCTATGAAAATGTGCAGCAACAACAACAACAACAGCAGCAACAAAATAGGAAACAACAATACAACAATGAAAATAATAATAATGTTAATAAATATGAAAGAATATTAATATTAATAATAAGTAAATAAAACGCACAACTCCATTGAGAATACTTACGAATAGCGCTTAAAGCTCAATCTGCAGCCTCTCCTAGCCTAAGTCGATGACAAAAGTAGATGAAGAAGCCAAACACCAAAAAATAAATAAATAAGAAACAAAATAACGAAACGCACAAATCTAACGACAACGCAACGTAACAACAACAACAACAACATCAACAATATAACTAAAACAACGTATTTTCCTAACAACAAGCGTAAGTAACATGCATTTATTTAAATAAATACATTATTTACATGGTTTAATTTGCATTTGAAAACAAAACAAAACATGTGCAACGAAACGCTGACGTCGCAGCTGGCGTCGCTGCATTCGCTGATCGTGCTGCAGGCTCTCAAACTCTCAATGCTATGAGTATTCCCTTGACACTATTTTTCGGTTTTAACTAGTGATGTACAAATACATCGAAATGTCGAAAACTTGATTTCCGCGAAAGCGATTTTCAAGTACTTTAACTCGAGAACTTTTTAAACGATCTATCAAGTTGATTATATCGATTTTTATGAAATTTGCGAAATTTGTTTGCAACAACTCGATGTATTATTTTCTGATATATCGTATACTTAATATTTTTTGTTCGCTGATTTTCCATTTCGGTATAAAGTTTTGATGTACATCACTAGTTTTAACTGTTGTGTGCATATAAATTTGCAAATGAAAGAAAAATGCTAAAAGGATGCCAGCAAAACACTAATATCTCTGCATAAATGTATGTGTGTGTGTGTGGGTGCGCATAAATTCACACACAAAGCTGTTGCCTGGCCTATAAAATGGCTGCTCTTAACAGCAGCGACGCGTCGTCGACGCTGGCAGCGTGGTAAGCAGCGCGCAAGAAGTTGAGGTTATGTCTGCGCCGCAAAATGTGCTTTGGCTCGCCGCTGCCCTTGGCATAAAATTGTCGCTGCTGCTGCGACGACGATGGCGACGACGATGGCGACTGCTGCTGCTGCTGCTGCTTAGCCCGCTCCTTCAATTGGGCGTGCCGTTGCAGCATCCTTTGCTGTCTGTCTGTCTGTCTGTTTGTATGTACATATATGTATGTGTGTGTGTGTGTGTGTGTGTGTGTGTCCTTGCTGACAGCAACAACAGCAACGACAACGGCAACAGCAGCACCGCAGTCGCTGTGCTTTTGGACTCCCCAGAAATGACCTAGCCCTATTTTTGGGCATTCGACTTTGCCCATTGAGAGTCAAACTTGAGTCAGTTGCTGCGCAGTAGCAGCGACGTCGACTGTGACATTTTCATTTGATTTGTGCTTCAGAGTTGCGGTTGCTGCAATTTCATTTTTCTTTCTTTCTCATTTTTATTTTATACCCTGGCCTATATTGGGTATATTAAGTTCATATTTAAAATGCAAGTGACTACATAAAATACTACGATTTTCTATTTCAAACAACATTATTAGTATTAAATTCGGAGAGGCAATTCCAAATCACTTAAAAGAATTAATAACGTCCCAATATTTTGAAGTAATAAATATATACAAAAAATACATCTTCAGAAAAGCAGCTAAAATAGATAATTTAAAAAATAAAAATAAAAATTATGGCTTTTAATAATAATATAAATTACAGTAAATTAATAATAATCAGGATAATAAAGTTAAACGTTAAATATATTTTATATAAAATTGTTAGTGACAAGTGCCTTAATTTATAAGCGCTATGAAAATAATATTTATAATAAATTATATTAATTTAAAAATAATAGGCAGAAGGAGGCGTGGCAGACCTAGCTAAAATATATACAGACTATTTTATCCACTACATTTTTATTCTCACTATGTTTAGTATTTATTGCTTAATTTACTTAGTTATAATATACATAATATATAAATAAATTGATAATATATTAGGTAAAATCATGCTCAAATTTACATTGCGCATGGAAATTGATTGAGTTTTGACAAAGTTATGGCAGTTCGAAGTTATTAAAAACCATTAAAATCAAAATAATCGAAATGTTCAAACCAAATTTATATGAGATCAAATTACAATACAATCGACATTACACTGAATCATTCCAGTCACCAGATAACATTATTTTCCAGGCTATAAAGAGCATTAAGCATTAAGAGCATTTTTTTAAGAAACTTACAAAAAACCGATAACCGTTACGAAACCGATACTCCAAGATTTTGCATTACCGATAACCGAAAACCTTAATTTGAGAATAACCAAAACCGTAACTCAAACCGATATTCCTTTCGGTTTTAATCCCTGGTTTAAACTTACATTAACAAATCTTTCTTTAAATATTATTTATATTTTCTTACCATTAAAAGATATAATAATTAATTATATTAATTAAAAATTTATAATACTCACAAGTAGTGGGTCAAATTAGCTAGAATATATTTAATTAACATCCACAGCCAAAAAAAAAACAATATTAAAGGTATTTAAAAGATAGAGACTTGATTTTTGCCACACATGATAAGTTAATAAATACCTAATAAACTGAACCAGGGTATCTTGTAGTCGAACACTTTATTTCTTGTTTGAAATAGTTTTTAAAATTAAAGACTAAACCAGGGTATCTCGTAGTCGAGCTCTCTTGGCAAAAGTTTTCTTGACTGTTTTTTGTTTTTTATAGTTTTTTATTGCCTCCTTGCGCTTTTCATGAGCATTTGCTCGTATTTTGTGTGCAGCGCGCCGAAATAATAATAATAATAATAATAGTAATAAAATGTGTTGCATACCCTGAAGCCTGACAATTTGACAGGCACTTGGAGACCCGAGCAGCGCAGGACAATTATGGGGCACACACTTATACAGCTGATAGATACATTTATGTATGTATGGGTGTGTGTGTGTGTGTGTGTCGTCGTTGCAGCTTCGGTGTCCAATTGCAATTGTCATTTTCGAGCCCCTTTTCAAAAGAGTTTGCTTTAAGTCACAATTTATTTGAAATAGGCGCATCCTTTAGCTTCCTTCAAATTCGTTGTGCATTAAATTCATTGGGGAATGCCCTCAACTTATATATAATATTAAATATATGTTGGCCAAAATGCTTTCAGAATATAAATTTAACTTTGTTAATTTTTTTTAATATAATAATTAAATTAAAAATCTTATTTATGATCTAAATCAGAAATAATAATTAAATTACAGTTTTTATTTAGAAATCCTATTCAAGTGTGTTCCACTAATCTCTACACAGAGAAAAAAGCATTCTAGAATTAAAGTTCAAAATTCTTGACTTTAACATGTATTTCTTAAGTATTTAATAATTTAATTAAAAATATTATTTATGATCTAAATAAGAAATGATAATTAAATTACAGTTTTTATTTAGAATTCCTATTCAAGTGTGTTCCACTAATCTCTACACAGAGAAAAAAACATTCTAGAATTAAAGTTCAAAATTTTTGATTTTGCAATGTATTCTTTAAGGATATTATTGTTAAATTAAGACAAAGAAGCCCAAAATATTTGATCTAGCTAAAAAAAAATGCACAGAATCCCGAAATTTAAAATATTGCTGAGAAAAATCGGGCTTGATTCAAGTATTTTGTACTTGGTTTAAGAAAAATCGGGACTACCGTACTTTTGACACCGCATTGTATGTTAGAAAATCGCCAAAAAAAATTATTCTAAAATTTCTTAAAATAGAAAGGAATACCAACATTTTTAATTGTTAATTTTTGTAAAATGTAAAAATTTCTAAAATTATAGGAAAGAAACTTTTGAGTTTAATTAAAAAAAAAACAAAGTATTAGAATTTGTTCGTAATTGAAACACTCTGAATATCACATGTAACTTGGTTAAATTTAATTAATTCTCATTATGTATAATAATAATTGTTTTCTTTAATTCAATTTTATTCAAGCTTAAAAATTTACTAAACATTTCTCTTTACACTTTCAGCAAACGCAAAGACACCAAAACTCCCAAAACGAAGTTCTGGAAGAAGTCTATAATATTACTTAACAATTTAAAAAAAAAAAATATAGATTTATAAATGAAATGATCGACAAAAAACGAATGTAAAGTGTAAAAATGTTAACAACAATTGAAAGAGAAACTGCAGCGATAACGAGTTGATTGCGCCTGGTACCTCACAGGACAGAGGAAAGGAAGGGGAACCGAGGGGAAGTTGCCGCGTTGCGAAATGCAAGCGAACAGCAGCCGATCAACGTTAAGCGCACAATCCTCGGGCACACCGTCGGCCTCAACGATATCCTCGTCGCAGGGCAAGGTAAGTTGAGAGATAAGCTGATAAACTGATAAGCTCACTGATAACCCGTTAAATGAATGCCATGATAGACGGACGGACGGACAAACAAATTGCACAAATTGCAGATGAATGGTCTGTTATAGTACTAACTTAAACATCAATGATGTTTCCCAAGTTGATAAGCGAGATTAACTGATGGGCTGATTAACTGATATGTAGGAATCTACTAAAGGATAATATTGATATTGTTATAGGCAAAAACGATGTGAAATGTTTAATACATTGTTTTATTCAGGGATTAAAACCGTTATCGAAACCGCAACCTTTAACCGGTATCAACCGATTGCAATTGGTAATCGTAACTGAAACCCTAACCGAAAGAAAACTTTTTTATTATACCGAAACCGAAAAACCGAAATAATTCAAACCGGAAATAACCGATTAATAACCGTTTCATGAATAACGGTGAGTTTCGGTTCAATCAGGCATTAAATTTAATGATGTTAAAGTGTAATCATCGTTTTTAAAACTCATTTTGATTTTAAATTGAAATTGTGATCTTATTAAATAGATTTTAAATTTATATATTGATCTTATTAAATAGATCTTTGAAATCATAGAATTTTTGTTTATATATTACAATTGTTTTTGAACCGAAGAAACCGGTTACCGTTACGAAACCGATTTACAAAGATTTTTCGTAACCGATAAACGAAAATCAAGGTACAAACATAATCAAAACCCTAATAGAATCCGATATTTTTTCGGTTTGATACCCTGGTTTTTTTAATATTTTTTTTTAATATTTTTTATTTTTATTTTTTTTTTAATTAACTTAAAGTCACATTTTTTTATACAATTGATGTTGATGGAATATTTGTGTTTGACTATAAAGCAACTTTAACAATAAAATATTATAAGTACAAATTTACAAACAAGATGAATTTTCGGTTTAACGCATTTTCTGGACGAAATTTTAAAAATGAATATTTTTTTCACACAATTAAAAAGTTTCTTCTAAAAAAAGTGCGTTGAGTACAAAAATTATGTATATCCGTGTACACATAGAGCAAATTTGGTGCCTCTAGCTCTTATAGTTTCTGAGAGCTAAACTGAGTTATGATATTCAATGCGACCATTTTGATATTTATTGCGATATATATTCTATGTGGTAATTTTCCTGGGGTTAATAACGATAGTTTTGGGTGCGATGATTGAGTGATGTACTGATTGACGACAAACTGATGCAGATGGATAGACGAATGGTCTGTTAGACATCAATAATACTGCCCCCTTTTGGCCAATGTCCATTATGACAATGGCCAAAATAAAATCAGAAAGAATAGAAATCATAGAGAGGGAGAGAGTAGAGTAGAGAATGAGGGATACAGTTGGTTGTCTCATTATGTGCGCCCATTGGCAGCCCGGCAACAAAGCAGCGAGTACTTCAATTCAATGCCCACACGTTCCCCAAGGAGCTGCCCCAAAAGGACGAGAGCCGCATCGGTTTTGGTTATTTTTCTTCCTTCTTTTTTTTTTACTATATTTTTTTTTGTTCGTTCGTTCGTTTCGTTGTTGTTGTGCTCTTGGGCCCTAAGTGCCCAGAGGGCCTAGACCGTACTGCCCGTTCCCATCCCTTCCCCTGCCCCCTTTTATCCTTTGCATCGTGTATCAGTGTGTGTGCGCATCCTTTTTCAAGTGTCCTTTGTGTATGCTAGCTATGTTGCGCCTCTCAATTATGCAATCGTTAGCGATAGTCCCAAAAGCACTTTCGGCTTTCCACGTACACGTGAATTTCTCCTTTTCGTTGAACAAATAGCCAATTCATAAACCCAATGAAATCATTCTCTCCTTTTCTTCTAATTAGCCAATTTTATCGTAGGTCAACTCTGTTGCCAATTTTCAATACAATTTAAGTCATTTCACTTCGTATTAAATGCATTTTGTATCGAGTTGGCAGCACTTTGCTAACAAGTTGACATAACCTCAGTGTAAAATGTTGCCATACGCATATTTTTTGATCAGATGGCAACTTTATTTAGTCATTTTGTTGGCCATGCTGTGATATTATGTGCCAGATATTTATAGCTAAAGTTTTTAAATATTTTAAAGATTTTTATGATTAAAAAATATTTGATAAAAATATGAATTCAAAAACCTTGTTTTTCGTTTCAGTTTTTAATTTATCAATATAATTTTTAGTTTCATTTTTATTTCAATTTTTTAGCACTTAATTTTTCTTTTGCCGACTATTTTTAGTCGTGAATAAATAAATAAATAAATAAATAAGTAGATAAATAAATAAATAAGTAGATAAATAAATAAATAAGTACATAAATAAATAAATAAATAAATAAATAAATAAATAAATAAATAAATAAATAAATAAATAAATAAATAAATAAATAAATAAATAAATAAATAAATAAATAAATAAATAAATAAATAAATAAATAAATAAATAAATAAATAAATAAATAAATAAATAAATAAATAAATAAATAAATAAATAAATAAATAAATAAATAAATAAATAAATAAATAAATAAATAAATAAATAAATAAATAAATAAATAAATAAATAAATAAATAAATAAATAAATAAATAAATAAATAAATAAATAAATAAATAAATAAATAAATAATTAAATAATTAAATAATTAAATAATTAAATAAATAATTAAATAAATAAAATGTGGGCTTAACTTAAATTGCATTGTTGTTGAATTCCCTTAAAATATATTTTTAAATAAATCGAGACTGAAGCTTGTCATATTGTAATGCAATAAATATATCTGCAGTATCAGACAATACCCTATAAATTTGACAACTTAAGTCTCTGAGCTCAGTTCAATAGGAAATGCTGCATAAAATTATTAGTTTTATTTTGCGCAAGTTATTGAAAAGCTCTTTGTGTCTTTCTCCGTCTTTTTATGCATATTCATTCGTACGTTCATTGATTCATTGCGTCGAGAGTATGCATTCATTCATTCATTCATTAGTCACAAAAATTATCTAATTAAAATGAAATTTGATCTGTGGCAACGTGAGGAAAAACATTTTCATTTGTTCGCAAAATAAATTTGTAAATTATTTGCAACATTTTCATGCTTCGCTCAGATTCAATAATTATGTATCATAAATGAAGATGATGATGATGGTGTTGATGATGGCAATAATTTTAATTATCCATCTGCAAATTCATCGACATTTGACACACACAACAAACACCACACAATTAGTTAAAACATTTTAATGAGATAAATACGATTACGAATTTCTCTGCAGGCAGATTTAAATAAATAAAAACAAACTTGCAAAATGAGAGGAAAAAAAAATGTTTGTTTTTCACTTTTGTGCTGAATTATTTAAACCAATGTCACAATTTATATTTATTTACGTCACATTTAATTAATAAGTTTTCAAACAAATGCTCTTTACTCAGAATTTGACGTTCTCAATTACATTCTGAAGATTGTTTCGAGCTTTAACTGCAATGAAAAACGTTAGTGTATTCCTGGAAAAATATGCAGCATAGTTTTAAGTGAATGTTTATAGAAAATTAAGACTCAAAATTAAGACTCCGTTTTCTCATGAATTTCCATTTCATTTAACAAGCAAACTAGTATTGTATACTTTTCGAGAAAGTATAGATTTGAAATTCTTAGATATTGGGCTTATTTTTAATTAAATATTATCGATTCTATTTGCATTTTCTCCATGCCTTTCTTTCTTTATCTAACATTCTATCTCTAGTTACTTCTTACTTCCCTTTCTTACCTCTGTCTCCAACCATCTCGGCTTTATTTCTCTCTCACTCTCACTCTCACACTATGTCTATTGCCTTTTTAGTATTTTTCTTTGTCTCTTTGTCTCTTTCTCTGTTTTTTTTTTTATTTCGTATTTCTGTTCATGTCTCTTTTTCTCTTCCTCTTTGTCTATGCTTTTTTTGTTTTCTCTCTCTCTCTGTCTATTATTTACTTTGTCTGTCCTTTTCTATTTCTCTTTTTTTTATCATACTAAGAATTTGACATCTATCTCTCTTCTAAAAATTCTCAAATCCTGTTTGTTTCTCTCCTTCTCTGTATATTGCTTTCTTCATCTATCTGTATTATTTTCATTCCTTTATTTTTGTCTCTTTATGATACTTTTTTTTTTTTGATATGACAATAAGTCGTTTCGTTATTGAGGAATCATTTTAAATCCTACTCTTTTTTCTCTCTCTTTCTGTAAGTTTTACGATTTCTGTTTTTGTTTCTCTATTCTTTTTCTTTGTATGTTTTTTGTCTTTCTTTCTCTCTGTTTCTTATATTCTCTTTATTTATTTTTCTTTCCTAGTCTATCTTTTTCACTCTGAGAATCTCTTTCGCTCTTTCTTGCTGCCTTTCTTGACTTTTCTTACTTTCTTCTTTTCTTTTCTCTGTCTCCTTCTTTTTTTGGCCCAATCTCACTTTATTCCTTTCATTCTTTCTTTGTTCGTTCTTCAGATTTTGTCTATTTCTTCCACTCCTACTTCAACTCTTTATATTTTTCATTATTTTGTCTCACATTTTCCTTTTTTTAAATCTTTTTTATTCTGATTATTTTAATTTCTTGCAATGTTCACTGCATTTTAAATGAATTAAATTTACAAATGTATTGACACGTTCTTGGAAGTGAATGAATAATTCGAATAATTCATTAATATTTAAATGCCAATCAATCACAGCAAATTAAGTGGAAGAAGAAGTTTCACAAAACATGTGAATAAAACCAAATGGAATGAATTCATTTGATAGATTGTGGTCAAATCATTTTCCAAGTACACGTAAATTACTCATCTCTGATTGTTGAAATGCATGAAATGCAGAGAGAGAGAGAGAGAGAAATAGAAAGCATTCCAATACGTAAATTAACCGCAAGAGAAATCACATATCTGATAAATATAGAAATATGCAAGTTTTGCTTAAGCTAATTGATGAATTTATTTATTGTCATGCCGCCTGCGGTTATGCTACAATAATTTCTCCATCATTGCAATGCCACCAAAAGTGGTGCACTGAAAAAAAAGACCAACTTCTAAAATTAAGAATATTCATCTTAAATAAGACCATTTTAAGATCAAATTAATAAAACTAAGAATATTAATCTAAAAATTTGCAGTTATTAATATAAGAATTAAAAATCTTAAATTGATAAGGAAATATAAATATGTCATATTTAATATGGAGACAATAATGGCACAGTGGTGTTATGGTTAGAGTCGCCGCTTCAGTTTGATAAAAACAGGTCTAGGGTTCGAAGCCTACTCTAGCCAAGGAAAAAACATATAATCGGAATATTTATAAAAAAAAAAGTACAAATATCAAAAAAAAAGTTAAAAGTTTAAAATACTTGCCTTTTTTTATTTTTGGTTTGCGAATTTAAGATTCTTTGGTCTTAACTTAAGAACTTATTCTTATTTAAAATGTGCTCAAAATCAAGATGTGATATCTAAATTTAAGGATTTTATGTTCTCGACGCATTTTTTAGGCCAAAATTCTTAGTTCTGAGACCAAAATCTTGATTTTAGAACATTTTGTTTTATCAGTGTGGTTTTTGAGAATATCAATTTAATAAACCAAAAAGGCTTATTGATTTAAATTTCACTCGACAGCGTGAAATTTGTGGAAACTCTAAGACCTTCTACAGTCTGTCAGCTGCCTCAAAATGACAAACCACCCTCCCTCCCCCTCATCTCATCTACTGCAATACCACTTAGTGGGGTGGTGATGGGGGTGGGGGAGAGGGGGATAGGGGGCTTATGCAGAAGAGTAACTTTTGTTTCACTCACATTTCTCTCGCATTTCTTACATTTGCATCGCAGCGACTTTCACGCGTTGCGTTTTGTTGCTATCGCTTTTAATTAAACATTGCCGTTTTTGTGAGACACACACTTAGCACACACACACATACACACACGCACACACACACACAGCTTTTTCTCTCTTGAACAACAGCAACAGCATCGCAGCAGTGTTGCCAACTCTTCAGGGCCGAAAAAAACTATATCAACATTTTCAAAAAGCTAGAAAAGGCTAAAACATTTAAAACAAATGTAGATAAAAAGCCATAGTTTTTAGTTGTTTTTAGTCTTTAAAGACTTTTTTTCAAAGAAGTCACACAAACTCATAAAAACTAGTAATAATTATTTTTTTTTAGTTTTTAAATCACAAATAATTTTATTTGATTTATAAAATAAAAGTCTCTCAATAACAATTACAATTTTCTTTTTTTTAATTTTTTCCTCATAACAATTATGTTTCCTGGTTTTTATTATTATTCAAGTAATGAAAGGCAATTTGTCTAGCTCCACAAAACTTTTATCTCCCTCAGCTTTGTAGAATTCGTTTGTTCCACTTAATTTTATGTACTTTAAAAGCACTTCATAATTATGATTATATCTATTTGTCCTGTGCAATCTATTTCTGCATAACATTATATTAAACTACCTTTAATTATTTAATTCGCTTATTGACTCCCGCATCTTATAAAGTTTTTTACTACTGATTCTCAATATTTGCAATAACATTTGCTCTCATTACCTGGTACGTATAGTACATCAAGAAATTGTTTTGACAAAGTCGTAAATCAAAAATTGTGAAATACTTTGCTAGTGATGGAAAAGGGTTGTAAGGATGGTAAAGCGACATTTACTGATTTTATTGCAAGAACTACCGATTTTAAATGTGAGGACATGTTTTGATATTACGATTTGTTGGCAAAAGTTATGTAAAAGCCAAAAAAAAGCCATTGCAAGTTTAAATAAAGCTAGAACTGCCGCCAACCGCTAGATCACAATTATTGGCATTCAAAAGACGCCAGATCTGGCGGGGAAAGAGCTGAGTTGGCAACACTAATCAGCTGTCGAGTCTGTGTGGAGAGCGGGAGAGTAAGTGAGTGAGATAGGTAAACATGGCGAGTGGGAGACACTGAAGGGCGCTGCCAAGTGGGAAAGGGGAAGTAGGTGATGGGAGGGGGGCGGGGAGGCTTTGGCAGCTGCTGCTTTTGGCCTTGCCCGTCACAATTTGAAGTCAAGTTGACGACGACGACAGCGTGTGTGAGTGTAAGCTTGTCTCTCCGTGTATGTGTGTGTGTGTGTATGTGTGCGTGAACAAGCGTGTGAATAAGTCATAAAAAGCCAGTAAAAATCTCCGTTTGTCATTACATATTGTCATCATCAGCGACAGCGACAGCAGCTTTAACAACAACAGTAAGCACAACAACAGCTGCTTACACATGTACACACACACACACAGCAAAGAATCGTAGGCTGCAGTAAAAAAAAAAGCGAAAAAAAAGTCGGCAACGTTTTTTTTGTTTCATCATTTTTTCCAGATGCAAAGCGATGACTGCAGTCTGAAGTGGCTGCCAAGAGAGGGGAAGAGGTGGCGGGGAAAACTGTGGAGCAGTTTGTAGAGAAGGAGTAGACAGTGGGAAGAGGAGTAGCAGACTGTGCACTATGGGGAATTTTAAACACTTTTCAGTCAATAAGACAAGACTTTTAAACAGGCATTTCAAATGAAAAGATATGAAGTAAAAAAATCCAAAAAGAAAGAAATTATCGAAATAAATGAAAAAATCTCAGTCATCATTTTCTTTGGAATTAAAGTTATCCCGGAAAACGTATTTTATTTTATTTTAAATGTTTGCTGCAAAAATAATTATAACTCTAATTACTGCATAAATATATGTATGTAACGCTTATTTTTGGTTTTTTATCAGGGATCAGCGATAAGAGTTTGAGTTTAAAAAAATTGTATCTGAAAATTATTAAATTTGAGTACATACTTTTTTTTTGTGAATGACATATTGTGAATTGCATTACATTTTTAGTTTTCTTAGGAATGAGACGCAAATTAAGATACTTCAAATTAAAAAAAAAATGTGTTTATTATTTAGTTCGATAAAAAAGAGTTATTATTCAATTTATAGATAAAATTACAAGATAATTCTTTCCTTGCAATTTTAAATTTAAAAAAATGATAATCGTTACGGTGTCTGATTTTAATTATAAAATCAAACATAACTCTTATTTTTGATGTTTTTTTTTTATCATGTTAAAAACAGTTTGCATTTACCTTGTAATTTTAGGTTTAATAAAAATTATAATCGTTTGCGTGCCTAATTTTTATTATAAAAATCAAATAAAACTCTTATTTTTGATGTGTTTTTTTTGTCTTGTAAAATAAAAGTTTTCATTTAAAATTCGATAATTTGCATACTTGTAAAAAGTAGATTGATGTCAGAAAAAATGGCAAAGTTTCCATAGTGCTGTGAAGGAGCAGCAGATTGTTGAACATGGTGAGGGGAGAGGAGGGGAGGGGTGGAGAGGGGAGGGGGTAACTACGCACAGCAGCTGCTTGCTTTATAACTTCACAGCGAGCTTTTTGTCAGCCTTATGCAAATGCGTTAACTTGTTGCTATTGTTGTTGTCACAGCAGCTGCCGTTGTTGTTGTTGTTTTTGCTGTTGTTGTTGTTTGCTACTTAAATGCAAATTGCATTCCGTTGGCCAAAATCAACCGTTTCTCTTTTTTTTTTTACTGATTCATTTTGGCCATGGCTATTTGATGAAGAGTCATTCAACGAATCCAAATCGAAAATTAATTGCATACTTTCAGTGCGGTCGTCTGTACAATAACTTAATGAAAAGGCGATTTGTGGTCGCTTTTGATGTGGATTTTTCAACTGAAAGTACTTGTAATACCCTATCTAACGCTTTAAATATATACCCCGTAGTTTGTGGCAATCAAATAGAGGGTTTTTATAGGTAGCTTTTCAAGCATATTGTTAATTCGTTCAGTTGCGCAATTCTTTAATTAATTTCAATAAGAATTCTGAGAAATTAATATACTATATTAAGTTTTTCAGTAGTATAAATCTTAAATTAATTTCAATAAGAATTCTGAGAAATTAATATATTTAGTCAATTTTTAAGAAGAAAAATTCAATAGAATTTATTTATAAATATTGCAATTAGTCAGAAATGCAGAGGGAAGCACTTTTTGAGCACATTTTTAGAACATAGTTAAACTGTTTGAACATTGTGTAAGTACAGGGTATTTAAGTTTCAAAACAAAAATATATGAAAAAGCGACAATTTAATGCCTTCAAGTTTGTATTAAAAACTTAATTCCATGGTTTAATCTAAACCAATAATTTGTACTTCTTTTTAAGCAAATTTTTCAATTATGGTGTTTTTACTCTACTATTCTTTAAGTATTTACTATCGATAACGATAACAATATCGCAACCGATTGGCGACAAATGGATATGTAGGATATATACACATACACAAAATTGTATAAAATTACTATAAATTTACTTTATTTTTAATTATAAAAATTTTTCTTAGCAAATAATGAAATTCACGATATTTTTTTTTTTTTTTATTTTGTTATTAATATACATTTTTCTGCAAATAATGAAATTCACAAGTTTTTTATGCTATTTTCCACAAAATATTTAATTTTTTACAATATATATAAATTTTTCTAAGCAATTATTTAAAAGTCACGAGATTTTTCTTTTTTCTATTTTTAATTTACATACGATTTTCTTAGCAAATAATAAAATTTACAAGTTATGATTTAATTTTTTTTTCCAAATTTATATATATTTTTCTTTGCAAATAATGAAATTCACGAGTCTTTTTTTTTGTTAATTGTTGAGCAATAAAAACTGATGATATTTTTTGGTTAATTGTTATCATTATAAAACTTAATAGTTATTGGTAAGGGAACTTTTAAGTTTTATAACGATAACAATTAACCAACAAACTGTCATAAGTTTTTATTGCCCAACAATTGTTCAAAACTTTAATTAATGAGTTATTTATTATCAGTTAAAGTTGAAAAATTTTGCAGCATGTCGCTGAAAAGTATGCAACATAATCAACATTGAACGAACGAAACGGAAAAGCGTCGACACAATTTCACTTATGCGAGCGTGTGTGTCAAAGTGTAAATTACGCTAGAGGCGTCTTATGACACCGCACCATGCCCTCCATCCTCCATTCTCCACTCTCCACACTTACCATCATCCTCGACATGCCCCCTGCCCCCTGCCCCCTGCCCCCGCTAACCGTCACGTCACACGTCCTTCTCGCGAAGTTGTCAAAACTTTGCAACTATTGCCATGAAATACGAAAAGTTTTTTGCTGCTGCCTCTTGTTGTTGTTGTTGTTGTTCGTGTAGTAACGGAACATTTGCTTCATTAGGTGAGTGTGCGTGATGTGTGTGTGTGTGTGTGTGTGTGTGTGTGTGTGTGTGTGTGTGTGTGTGTGTGTGTGTGTGTGTGTGTGTGTGTGTGCGTGCATGCGTGTCTGCTTTTAATTCACAAAACATAGGCCGCATAACGCAACGACGCACTGTGGGCGATTTGGCCGATTTAGCGAAACGAAATTAATAACTCAAAAACAATGAGATTTTTTCCAATTTGTATTTTTTATATATATATTTTAATTCGAAAACCCATTTAAATATGTAGTAAGGTCCACATAATAAGAATTTCAGTTTGCAAAATAACTGGTTTCGATTATTAATAATGTATAAATAATGTATACAAAAATATATGCACATATGCACATATATATAATTTTACTTTAATTTTTTTTTATTTTTAAGAATAAAAAAAATGATTTCTTATTAAAAAAAAAACAAATTAAACCATTTTTTTGTGTAGCTTCAGTTCTTATTAAACAATGCACTGTGGGAAATTTCACCACTATTTGGTGCCAAAACTAATAACTCGAAAACAAAGCAAGATATCTTGATGGGGTTTTTTTTCTAGTGTTATAGATGCCCTTACAAGTATTTTGGGCGTGTCACCACGCCCCTTATTTTTTTTTTAATTTTTTCAGTTGCAATTCAGTAGAGTTAATGATTTTAAATAATATTTTTTAACATAATAAATTATTATTATTAATAAAAATCGTAATTTTTTGAGACAGATAGAAGTAAGCCAACTTAGAATAGTGTAATCGTTACTAACAAAAATAAGAATTTGATGTGGGGGTGGTCACACGCCCACCTTTTCAAAATACATTACTTTCAAATTCAAAAGCACGTGCTTTGCAATTGCAACAGCTGTCTTTGTCAGCTGATATCTTCGTAGTGGCGCCATCTATTGAGATTTCTGGTACGCAACATTAAAGAGTGATCTTTTGTTCAGAAAAGGGGATTTGGCCCCAAATAGTGGTCAAATTTCCCATAGTGCACTGTGCGACGGTGACGGCGACGCTGGCAGCGCACATGTGTCTCTGCCTGCACGTATGTGCTTGTGTGTGTGTGTGTGTGTGCAGACATTGCGCATGTCATCAACATGTCCAGCAAACGGTACATATGTATGGATGCTACGCTGGCAGCGCAGCTGACTGAGCCGACCGAAACGAACTGCCTAAAAAAGTCTACACAAAGTCACAATAACAACAATAACATACATATACTTAGCAAGCAGCTGGTCAGCAGTCACAGCAACAACAATAACAACAACGACATTAATTTGGTACATATTTTTTTTCCTAAAATTTCTTTTTTTCTTTATTTTATATGTATGTCTTACTTTTTGTTCTTTTATTTTATTTTTGGTGGGTAGTGGGAGCCTGAAAAAGTCTACACTGCATTAGACTAGCAGCAAAGTCTACACAAAGCAGCCACAAGCCGGCTTAGCATCCTCTCGCTCTCCGCTCTGCGCGCTCTCTTACTCTCCATCGCACTCTCCCACAATCCCACTCAGCCACCGAGCGCTTTCCCCCTTCCTCTCTACACACTCTTGTGCCCTAGACGTTTGTCTGATTAGCTAGCGTCGCTGCCGACGTCGACGTCACTGTTTGCATGCTTTTTGTTTGTACGCGAGCGTGTGTGTATGTATGTGTGTGTACATCATTTAAAACAATATCCAGAGATTTGTTTCGCCATTTATATGTCAAATATGACAAGTCAAGTGTTTTCTGTCATTGTTCATGTTGTTGTTCTTATTGTTTCTCTTTCTCTCTCTCTCTGTGTGTGTGTGTGTGTGTGTGTGAATGTGTGTGATTAGCAGCCAGCTCAAAGTAAAAGCCTAAAAACAGATGCTCTGTCCATACACACACACAAACACACAAACACATATATACAAACATACATATGTATATGTATTTAAATATATTTATGTCTTATTCCCGGTTTACACGATGAATTAAATGCATGATATGGATGTGTTTTGTGAGCAAGATATAAAGGAAATTCGGTATGGGGAAGAAAAAGTATTAAACTGAAATAATTAATAAAAGTAATGAAAGTAAGTTTCTGCGTTTTAACTAAGTTTTTACAATATTAAATAGCATACATTTCTTGGCTATACAATACTCAGGAAATTCTATAATTTTTGGAAAAAGACAAATACAGAGAAATTTTAGTAAAAAAGGGTAGCAAAATTCATGAATAGCGATATCCTGATCAATTTATGTATGTAGTCTTTCGTTTTTACGATCAACAAATGCTTATGAAGTTTTTCAACTAAGTTTTTTGTGCCTGAAAACATAAACATGAATATCAACATCTTATCTTGACTTCAACAATTTTAAAAACCATCTATCAACTGTCAATTAGTTTCTTAGCATACTTTTTGGGGCATCTACATTAATAAAACCATTAAATTAAGACCATTTGTTAATTGTTGAAAACTTATGCAGTCATTTAAATATTTAGTTATTTTATGCGACTTCAGCTTAAATCTTTGAAAACTTCAAATTTGTCAATAGTAAAATTTTATAAATAAAAGTTCTACCCATTACAAACTTAAGTTTGAGTACAAATTTTCAGTATTTTGATTCTATAAAGTTTCTACATCGTTTCCTTATAATAATATTTCGCAAAATATTTCTTTTAGATTACTTATTTATATTACTTATTTAACTACTTTCTGTTTTGGCAGTGACTTACATTAAGTTGGCTGCGCCTGAAGTTGTCATTGATGTAATTCGTGTGTCATCAATTTATTAAAGTTATAAAGTTATAAAATAAAAATTTTATAAGTGAAATTTATTTTTTAAGATCATTCGATTTCAGATAATTTAACCGCCTAAAAGTTTATGAGTTTAAAGTTTTTCTGTTCTTTAAAAAAACTTTGAATCCTCTTAAAAGTAGCCAAATTGGCTTACAATATATTTTAAAAATAAAAAATAAATTTTTAATGAATATTTGAACATTATTAAATATATTAAAAATGGACATATTTTCGGATAGGGGATGTTACAAAAAAGTTCAGGCAAACTCTTTTTAAAAGGGAACAAATCGGTCCTGAATATGGATGATATGGCAACACTGGTCTCGGCATTTCCCGTTTGTTTGACTTCTTTATAACGAAATTCAACTGTACTTAGCTAGTTAAATCGCTGTGTTGTCTTTTTGTCTGTTTCTTAATAAATCTCTAGCTTAATTTTAGAAAAATACTACTTATTCCAACGGTCTGAAGTCTTCTTTTACCTCATTACTAACTTCTTCTTTTAACACCTTCTTTTAACCCTTTTCGGCACCTCTTTTTCCTCTTTCCTGAACTTATTTTCGTTCTTTGCTCCTTTTTCTTCGCCTTCTCTTCTCTCATTGCCTTTTCTCTGTTTCCTAATAAGTCTCTAGCTTAATTTTAGGAAAATACTACTTGTTCCTACAGCGTGAAAGCTCGTTTCAAGTCATCTTTTTCCTCATTCCTTACTTCTTTTTACCCAGCCAGCTCTTTTTCCTCTTTCTCTTTTCTTTCTTGATCTTCTTTCTTTTTTTCTATTTCTCCGCCTTCTCTTCTCTCAATTCTCTCCGCCCTCTGTTCTCTCTTTTTCCACATTCCGCCCTCTCTTTTCTTCTTTATCCCCATTCCCCTTTCACCTCTCTCTTTTCTCTTTTTACTCTATCTTCACCCTCTCTCCTCACTCTCTTCTCCTGTTTTCTCCCACTCACCTTGCATGTTCGTGCTCTTTCCTCCCATCTTCAATCTCTTCACACGTCTTTCATTCCATTCCATCAAACAGCTAGCAGACATTAATTTTTGAGGTTAGAGCATTTTATAAAGTTGTCGCCCATCTTTCAGTGTTGTGCAACTGTTCTACTCGCTCTCCCCTCTCTCGCTCTTTCTCTCTGTCTATGTGCCAATGTGTGAAATGAGCTTCAAGTACAACAACAACAAAAACAACAACTGACAAGGACGCTCCATATGAAAACAAACGCATAATTTAAGCGTAATTGCTGTCATTTTTCATTCGGGAGAGCGAAAAAAGATGCTGGAGAGAAAGGGAGGGGAGTGGATAGGGGTAGGGGGAGTAAAGATTATGCGACTGCGACTGTGCTCCAGTTTGGTGTCCATGTCGCCGCTTTGTATGTGTTCTCCACATGCCCCAGAAGCATAAACTCATGTGTGGGTATATTTTTTTTTTTTTTTTTTTTTGTGTGGTTGTTTTGAGTGCCTGCATCCGGCTGAAGCTGAATTATGTCGCTGCTTTTCTTTTAAGACCCTGTACTTAAGAAGAACAAAAGGTCGATTTCTTTTAGGACCCTGTACTCAAGAAGTACAAAGGCTCGATTGGGTTTTTTCGAAGTGTGTGTTACGGCCAAGAGCTAGAAGCTCCAAATATGCTTTAAATAATTCCATTAAATATTATTTCATTTATTATATTTTATATTTTGTAGGGTATTTATTAGTCAGATAGCGGATATTTCATATATATATTTTTTTATATAATTAATTAATTTTTTTTATATTTTTTATTATATTTCATACTTAGTAGGTTATATATTATATTACCCAGATAGCGTGTGATTCACAGTTGAGCACACTCGTTCTTACGTTCTAACTTGTATTCTCCATAATTTTTTGTTGTTGTTATGTTTAATTAATTTTTTCTACTTATTATATTTTATAGTGTATACATGTATGCATATTACCTAAGTTTTAGGTAATTTACAGTTCAGCACATTCGACTGTCGTCCTGATTCATTTACTTTTTTTATGTTAAATAAATTTTGTGATAATTTCATTTAACTAAACTTAATATATATTTTTTTCTTTTTATTTTTTAATGAGAAAATCTATTTTGTCAAATGGTAGCATCAACTATACATTTCAAAAACAAAAATTATTTAAAAGTGATTTAATAATCTGAAAAATCTAAATTCATCAACAACGTTGAAATTCCATTGTTGGAATAAAATAAGTTAAAAAACATTATTTGTTTTATTTACGTATTATAATCTTAATCTGAAACTGTAAAAAAAATTGACACCTTTTTTTTAACACTTTTTAATTTTTTTTTCAGCTATTTCTAGCAATATTTTTAGTCAATTTAGCTATTTTAGCCCAATCTGGCAACACTGGCCAGCGGCAGCATCAATTGACTTGACTTATGCGCTTTGTTGTTGTTGCCACATTGTTGCGCCTCGACTAATCACATAAAAAATAAAAAAAAATTAAAAATAAAAATAAAAAACATTTTTTATTGTGGCGAAAAATGTCAAATGTCAAGTTGTCATCATTATCATTGTTGTTGTTGTTGTTGTTATTGTTGCACCTGTGCCTTTTGTTGCATTGTCCTGTTGCCCTTGCCTTCCCTCTCTCTCTCCCTCTGCTATTTTGCCTCTCTCTCGCTCTGGCTGTTTGCCAACTCAACTCAACTTGAGTTTTGTTCGCTTGAGTTTTGCTTTGTCGAGTGTTTTGTTTGTTTGTTTGTCGTTGTTGTCGCTGTTGTTGTTGTTGTCGCTTGCCGTGCACTATGGGGAATTTGCCCGTTTTTTTGTAATAAATTAATAACTCGAGAACGAAACAAGATATTTAAGTCTAGTTTTTTGCATTAGGCATATAATATTAAAATTAAAATTTTTTGGTTTTTCAAGCTATCCAAACGAAACTTTTAGGTTTGATGTGTTAGTTTGATATTGACTTGTTGCTAAAATATGATCCAAATAGAGAAATCTGTAGTAAAACGCAATGTGCGCAAATGTGAACTTTAGGATTATATGCATTTAAAAGGGAACTAATTTATCTACAACGTGTCATATATATTATGATGGAACTTGGTGGACATTTTTTTGTTTCTCCATTTAAAGTTTAGATATCATTTCAAATTTTTACAAATGAGAGAGCTCTCTTTTGTGCAAAATTACGAAGACAATATGACCAAATTCTACAATCTAAGCACTAAAACACATAGTAAAAACCTCTCTCAATGGACTGCATAGTCCGAATTAATAACGGACTAATAACGAAATTAATAACGAAAATGATGAGTTTTATAAGTCTAAAGTTTGGTGAAAAATCAAACAATTTTGACAACACGTACTTTTCAGTTGCATTATCTGTGTTTGCTCTGTTAAAACTTAACAGATGCGAGCTCTGTTAAAAATTTCTGGTATGTAACATTACAGTTTGGACATTTCCTGATCGATTGCTGTTATTAATAACTTATTTTAACAGCTTTCAAAAACAGTTTGAACATTTCCTGATCGATTGCTGTTATTAAGAACTTATTTTAACAGCTTTCAAAAACTGAATTTATTCCAAAAAATCGGGCAAATTCCCCATAGTGCCGTGTTGCGGCGCGTGCCTAGCCTTGCAACAATTGCACTTTTGCCACGCCCAATCGACGCCCATTGCTTTTGTGTACACACACACACATACATATACTCTCTCTCTCTCTTTCTCTCTGTCGACCACAAATGCCGCAACATTCGCTTTGTGTGCCTTCTGTGACCCTCGAACCTTTTGACCCCCCCCTGGACTGTCCCTGTGCCCTTTTCGCCCTGTGCTTGATCATTTGTGGTTTATTCGCTAATTTTCTCCCTCGCTCTCTCTCTCTCTCTCTCTCTCTCTCTCTCTGTCTCACACTGCAGCACTATTTAACCTTTCACCTTTTAACTCGGCGCAATTTGTGTTTGCCGCCTTTTAGGCTGAAAAAAATGCAACCACGCAATTTCATTCTTTTTTTTCCGCATACAATTTTTCCGTGTATCAACTTATTTAAATTTTTATGGATTTTACTTACCATGACTAGCTGTTAAACTGAATAAATGAGATTCCCTTACAAAAGGAATTACCATTAGCTGCAAATTTATGGATTACCAAACTTTATTTTACATCATGCAAATTCCGAATATTGCAAGAACAAAGACATAGACAAGAACTTAACACAAATTTTTCAGAAACGAAAATTTATGTCAGCTACACTGAAAAAAAGAACAACTTCTAAAATCAGGAACATTAACTTTACACATTTCTTAAAATAATATTCTATACTAATTACTAATACTAGGAATATTAATCGAAAAAATCGGTGAACACATTTTTTTTTTATTTTTATTAAATTAGATATACATCTAAAAGGGGTAATACAGATTTGAGGGAGAATTAGCATCCTATTAGGCCATCAACTCTATCTTTTGTTGAATTTTACGTTATTAGGTCTTTTTTTTAATTTTTATTATTCGATTTTGTGGCTTAGAATATAGGAATAAAAATCTGAAATTGTTCCCGGGTTCCCATTCTACTCTTTCCAATGAAAAAAAACATTAACGGAATATTTATAAAAAAAAAAAACACCAGATGAGAGAAAAATTTATATAATATTTAAACCAAAATTCTTAGTTCTAAGAGCAAAATCTTGATTTTGGAACCATTTTTTTTTTTTTAGCAGTGTATGTTGTGTGTGAAAGTTTCAGCTCATGATCAAACTGCAATGTGGCTAAAACTGTAAGCTGCATTTGTCATTAGAGCCCAAAAATCCAAAAATTAAACCCCAAAAATCTCATTAACGCCATCAACCATTTAGAGCCAGACAAGGAAATTAAAGGAGAGGAGAAAGGGAGATGGGAGAAACAGAGGAAGAGAGGGAAAATGTGACAGAGTCGTTGTGCTATTTAGACATTTTGGATATGGTTGAAATGTGGTTGCAAGGTGGGCGTAACACAGGGGGGGGGGGGGGGGGTCGCACAAAAGCAGAGGCGATGCTACAACTTACACTATGTGAGAGAACATACACTGAAAGAAAACACCAACTTCTAAAATCAAGAACATTCATCTTAAATATTTTGTTCTTAAAATAAGACCATTTTAAGATCAAATTAATAAAACTAAGAATATTACTCTAAAAATTCGCAGTTCTTAATATAAGAATAAAAAATCTTAAATTTATAAGAAAATATAAATATGTCACATTTAATAATGGCACCGTGGCGTTATGGGCAGAGTCGCCGCTTCAGTTTGATAAACCAGCCGATCGAAGCCCGCTCTAGCCCCAAGGAAAAAACATATAATCGGAATATTTATAAAAAAAATAAATCCAAAAAAAGTATAAACATCAAAAAAAAAATAAAAGTTTAAAATACCTGCCTTATTTTTTTATTTTTGGTTTGAGAATTTAAGACTGTTTGGTCTTAAATTAAGAACTTATTCTTATTTGAAATGTCCTTAAAATCAAGATGTTTTTTTCTAAATTTAAGAATTTTATGTTCTCGACTCATTTTTTCGTCCAAAATTCTTAGTTCTGAGACCAAAATCTTGATTTTAGAACTTTATTTTTATAAGTGTAGGCGTAGTGTTGTGGGGGGTGGAGGAGGAAAGGGGGTTTGGTCTCACGCATTGCCACACGAGCATAATTTGTTGTAATTAACATAACGAGGCAGCCCAAGCAATAATGGGCCAAAAGTTCCCAACAACACACACATATGTATATAGGAATTGAAGAAACAGGAGCAGAAATTGCGACTCCTGCTGCGACTGTGGGTTGAGGGAGGTTATGGGAAAGGAAGGGAAAGGAAAGGAAAGGAAAGGAAAGGAAAGGAGAGAGTTAAAGGCAGAAAAGCTAAGAAAAGTGGCAGGAAAATGGTAATGGGAAGTTAGTCAAAAGTTACCCGCATTTGTGTATAATTAATTTGTTTTTTGGCCTATTCCCCCTGCCCTGCCACGCCCCCTTTTAACCATTTAACATTTTGTAGCATTTATGCAAATGACTTTATGAGCAAAAGAACTGAAAAGTTAATGCAAGACACAAGGGCAATTTTCCAGACAAGCATAATAAAATCTATACACTGATAAAAAAGAGATATCGAGAACATAAAATTCTTAAAGTTAGAAAACACTTGTTGATTTTAAGAATAATTCAAATAAGAATAAGTTGTTATTTATAGACCAAACAGATTTAAATACTCAAGCCAAAAAAAAGGCAGGAGTCTTCAACTTTTAACTTTTAACGAAAATAACTCTTATTTACGGACTCTTTAAGCAAAGAGGCCGAGATAAA
>JAWNLU010000619.1:0-14723 GCA_035042165.1 Drosophila kuntzei | reverse complement strand
CCATTCCCCAGCTTGCATTCGAAGTATGGAAGCGAGGAATGCTCTATTCTAAAAAATTCATTGCAGAGTTGTCGTTTTGGTTGGTGTCGTCGTAGCCGTATTCGTGAACGTATTCGTCTAATGTTTCGTCTTGGGTCTCGTCTTCCTGATCTGCAAGTGCTTGCGCGTATTCTGCCATAGTGGCATACGTTTCAGCAGATTGCATTTCATTTTGTTCGTTGTCGTCAGTTTGAATGTTAAAGTTTCGTTGTCTTTTTTGTGCGTCAGGCATTGGGCCTGGAGGTCTTTTCCCTGTCTCAAATTGTGGCCTATTCATGTAGTTCACCATTTTTGACCTAATGCTTGGGTCCACTTCCATGGGTTCCGGTCTTGGAAAGGGTTTCGGCGCTATTGGCCTGGGTGGTGCGAACTGTTGCTGTCGGTATTGGTTTGGGTCGTATTGTCGTGGCATAGTGAATTGTCGTTGCTGTCCAAAGTTGTTGTAGTTCTGAGGTTGTGCAACTTGTTGGTATTGGGTAGGGCGATTTCTGGGAGGAACCTGTGGTGGCTGTCGGAAACCTGTTGGTTTGATGGTGGCGTTTTTGTTACTGGCCTGTCCTAGAGTCATTGCATGCATGGTGCGATATTTCTGATTTTCCATTTTCAGGCATATGTTCAATGCCGAGGGAAGATCTCTTGGCGCGTGTGCACCCAAGATTCGTGGTAAATCTCCGCGCAAGCCACATACAAATGTATCTGTGGCTTTGTCACGGTACATTTTCTTTAACAGTTGATGAGCCTCTCCACCCAACTCCATGCAATTCACTTTGTTTAAAAGGAGAGACAGATGTTGATATACCACCTGATGAAATTCTTCGACCGTTTGGTTACCCTGAGACAACATTGTCATCTGATACTCTAAAGTACCAAGATCACGTTTGTCCCCATAATGCATCGTCAAGCACTTTACCATTGCTCTCCAATTTAATGGAACGCTATATGCTTCTAGTGCCGTGTCCGCATTACCAGTGATTTTGCTCCTAATCGATTGAAGAATACCAAAATATCTTGAGGTACCAACTTCCCCTGCGTAGGCTTCCATTAGGCGGTCAACGCTCTTTTTCCAAGAGCTGAACTCCGCTGGATTCCCAGAAAATTCTCTTAAACATTTTACTACGTCTGGGACCTTGTCAAGTCCCCCTAAGTTTGCTCGATGTTCTGCATTTATACCCTGATCTATTGCGTTAGTAAAGTCGTGATCTGGGTTATTCAAAGCTTCAAATATTCTCGGGACTTGTTGAGATATTAGTTGTCCAACTAACTCAGTAATTTGCTGCAAAGTCGCCATATTTCTATTTTGTTCTAATTGTCTTTGTTGTCGTTGTTCGTTCGCTAAATTGTCTGGGTTCAAAATGGGGGGTCGTATCAAATTATTTGGATTGGCCATAAATTTCCGAGATATATAAAATGGTTTATATTATTAAATTTATATTAAAATGTGTGTTAGAAATTTTGTTTTAGATATTGCTTAATATTTAGTATAAAAATTATAAATGAATTTGAAATTAAAATATTTTTTTAAACCAGTAGCTGGTTTCTTCCTTTTACCTTGGAGGGTCCCTTTAGGAATCGCAAGATTGGATATTTTTATACTACTTTTGATTTAATATTTGTTCTTACAAATTTTTTCTCTAGGAAAGTTTTTAGTTTGGTTTGGTTAGTTTTTTAACAGGTTTGATTTTTCTTTAATAACTTAAAACTAGCTTACATTATGTTGATTGCTGTGGCTACTCCTCCCGACTGTCCGGATTTCATCCTTTTTGATTTCTCTACTGGGGATCCTGCGACCAGTACACGATGAAGATGTCCTGCGAACGGATACAACAGAACAGTAGTCCACCGATGAGCAATGACCAATTAAGATCCACTGCTTTGCTGATTGAACAATTAAGTTCCTTTCAGCTAGTGAAGAATTGACGACACGAATTAACGCGAAGGAGTCTATTCAATAAACTTTCACTTGGCCAGCGGCGGTTGGCAACTGTCGGACTAAACCCGTCACGAACCGAAAACTTAGATACGGTTTTGCACTTTCGTTTTACTTCCGCTGGTCCCTGCTCGGGCGCCAGTTAAATTCGTATAAGTTTTTATTTTATAAAAAATTAATCTTTATTATGTCCAGTAGGACTGTTCTTGTTGGATACAAATTTTAGACTAATTAAACTAAGCTAATAAGAACCCTAAGAGAGCTTGGTGAATTGGCAGCGTCGTTGGCAGAGGCAGCAGCGGCGTTGCATTTCTGGATCACCTGACTTGTTGCCAAATATTCCACGAATTTTGACAATTGGGTTGCGCGTGCGGGAAGTTGTCCAGACGCTGAGCTCAGCAATTTTGGGGCTACTGCAGCTAGAGGTCGGATGTTGTTGCAGTTGCAGTTTTGAGCTTTTGAATATTTTTATTATTAACTCTTCCCCCTTAGATTTACACTTGTCCTCAAGTGTATTTAGAAGAATGGTATGTTGTTAAATTGCGTATTTGTCGGTTGGTATATGGTTGCTGGGGGAGTCGGTGTTACCTTGGGTATTTCGTGTTTGATATCCCCAAGTTGTAGGTTTATTGTCTTCTTTCTACCCTTACACCAATGAAGAGTAAGCGTTAGGATAGCTAGAGATGCGATCGATGCGATGAATGCTATCCTGTTTACAGATGAGTGGGTTTGGAGTTTCTGCAGTTTTTCGGTGTTGTTTATATGGAGCCCTTCTAGAGCTTTCAGTGATAAGATTCGAAGGCGTTCGATTTCCACGGGAGCAATCTGAATAAGCGGTACGCCCGGTTCAGCGACTTGTATTTCGGTGTTGCTGAACTCTTTGCCGTTGATGATTATTGTCTCGTTCCAGAAGTTAATCAGGTAGGTTCCCTTTATTTGCTTCGCATTGCCTGGCCAGGTTATGGTGCCATTGAAGTCGTTGGCTAAGATGATTCCCTCGTCGATCTCCTCCAGTGTGGACATATGATCTGCGTTGGTGAATTCACACATTGCCTGCTCTCCTCTAAGTAATTTTGGTAAACAACTATTCTGACTTAAATCTTCTAGCTTATTTTGGTTACAGATTTTTATATTATAAAGGTTTTTACATTGACCTTTTATACCAAACATTTCTTTTTTACTTTTGTTTTCGAATATTTCACTTGCCGGTAGGTTAACAATGCCATTGGATTTAATTATTGGCTTTATTACATAGTTTTGGAAAGTTGTGGTTTCTAAATTCGGTATTTTGATTAAATATATGAGTGTCGTTCCATTGTGTAAAATGGAGACATCTGAAAATTCTAACATTTCTTCGGTAGTTAATTGTGGCATATGGCCATTTTTAAATTGACTATTTATAATGTTTATTTCGTTTTCACTTAACAGAAATGTATTGATCATGTTTAATTTCGCCCATTGGATGGCGTATTTTATATTGACAACTTCCTCTTTAATAAGCCGAACTTGATTCTGAAAACTGATGGCCAATTCGTTACTCAAAAGTGAGTCTCTTTTTATTGAATTCGCAATATCGTTGGAAATTTTGGTCAGTTTATTTAATCTGTCTTCTAGTTGTCTGTTGATTATAACCTGTTTGTTATTATTGGTAGTAAGTTTGTCTATACTATCTGTTATTAAAACTAAGTCGTTATGATCGGGGCTACCTGCCACAAATTTCCAAGCAGTGCCAAGAATGTTGATTGCCCTACTCTTTCGGGAGTGAAAGTTAGTGATAGTTTTGAAGATTACAAAAGTCTGCGATATTTCGTCCTGTATTGTATGATATAGGTTATTGTATTTGAGATTTTTGTCCGTGTAGAGCTGCAAGTTGCTAAGAGCGTCTTGTATTTGCTCCAAATTGATAATATGAAGAATTTTAGTGTCGTTGGATCGTATTTTGCCGATTCCTTTATAGATGGTCACTGTCTGAGCGTCGGTATGATTGGTTATTGTAACAGTTGCATTGGCTAGGCACAACAGCATCCTGTAAGTGAATTTTTAAGTTTTAATATGGCTCTTATGTACTGTACGTCCTGATTCTGTTAGTATTGTAGTGCTCTTGTCCTCTTTTACTATTTCTTTTTTGAATCTATTTGATAGCTTTGAACCTAATCTTGCATTTATTTTCACAAATATCTCTTCTCCTGCCTCATAGGCTCGAATTGGTTTCCTTCTGCTATTGTGGTCTAGTAAGTCTTCGTTCTGTTTACGTCTCAGTTGTTCTATGTTGTCCAGTCTTGCTTGTTCGTATTGCGTGGGGTCAGTGGTAACTCTTCTATCAAAGAAAACTTCTAGTGGCCTTTTCTTCGTTACCGAATGAACTGAGAAGTTATACTCATAAACGGCTCGATCTAAAAGTTCTTCGAAGTTCCTATGAACTTGATCTCTTTTCAAGCATCTCATTATTTCAGAGAGTGTTGAATGAAACCGTTCAATTTGTCCGTTAACTGTACTTTTATTGGGGGGTGTTTTATAGATTTGCATTCCTAGTTGGTCAACTAACATGAATCGTATCGATTCTGAATTTAGAGATTTTTCATTGTCCATTACTATGAATTTTGGTACCCCATAATAGAAAACTATGTCGCGAAGTGGTGTCCTAATATCTTCTATTGCTTTGGATTTTATGATTTGTGCTTTCGCTATCTTGGAAAATTTGTCTATTGCTGTCAGTACGAGGTATCGTTCTGTCGAGTAGATGTCGATGTGAATTATGTGTCCGGGGTATTCTGGTATGGGCGTTTCTCTAATTTCTGGGTTAGGTGGATGACGATCGTATTTCGTCTCTTTACAAATTTTGCATTGTTTTACTATGTTTGCTATTTTCTGTTTCATTTTTGGAAAATAGAATTCTTTTGATAGCTGGATTTTATTTTCTAACGCATTTCGGTGAGCCCTGTTATGTGTCTTGAGGATTTGTTCCTCTTGGTCTGCTGTGTTGGTCAAGTCTTTTACTAATGTCTGTGTGAAAAGTACTTTAAAATTTTTGAAATGACTTGGATATAATTGTTGGATTTTCCACATTATATCTTCTGTCGTGTAGATACCGTTTATTACCGAGGGATTAAGATATTTTTTTAGGTCGGATAATATTTCGTCCGGATTGTACTGCTGTCTGTATATGTCGTGTCTGTGAAAAGTTGGGAATGGTATGCTGAATTTGTAGTCGGTCTTTTCTGCTTTATGAAAGAAAATCTGGTTCTTAAAGGCGTTAATAGGGACTTCCATACTTGGTATTAATTCTTCGCCTGAGCTCTCGTCGCTGTGTTGCGTCGAGGCTATTGAATTTATTTGACCTACAGGTGGAATTCTGGATAGCGCATCAGCTACCACATTCTCTTTCCCTGGTTTATAAAATATCTCGTAATCGTATTCCTCTAGATAAGTTTTCCACCGTTTGATTCTCGCATTACCGTTCCAGCTACTCAAATAGTGAGTCAAAGGCTGGTGGTCTGTGAATATTTTAACTATCGCTTTACCGTACAGGTAATTCTTTAGGCTTTTTAAGGCCCAAATAATGGCCAACATTTCTTTTTCGTTAGCGGCGTAGTTCTCTTCTGGTTTGGCTAGTGTTCTTGAGAGAAATGAAATAGGTTGGTTATCTTGCGATAGTACTGCACCTATTGCGAAGTTGGAAGCATCGGTAGTCAAGTGAAACTCCTTTTTGAAATCTGGGTAACGGAGTATTATATCTTTAGATATAAGGCTACTTTTAAGTTTTTTGAATGCTTCTAGTGCTTGGTTGTCAAGCGAAATAGATTTTTTTGACGACATTTTTTTGGACACTCGTCCGTCTTCCCCTCTTAAAAGCGAGGTAAGGGGCTTGGCGAGCTTAGCATAATTCTCGATGAATCTCCTGTAATACCCGGAAAGTCCCAAAAATGATCTTAACTCTTTCAGGGTCTTGGGAAGGGGATACTGAGCTATAGCTGCAACTTTATCTGGATTAGTCTTGATGCCCTTATCGGAAACAACAAAGCCAAAAAATTCGACTTTGTTCTTCAAGAACTCGCATTTGTGCAATTGACATTTCATATTGGCTTCTTGCAAAGTTCGAAAAATTTTGTCCAGATTTTTAAGATGTGATTCGTCATCCTTACTGAAAATGATGATGTCATCAATGTAGATGAAGCATATTTTGCCAATATGTTCATGAAGAATGTCATCTAGTGCGCGCTGGAAAATTCCAGGCGCATTCTTTAGTCCAAACGGGAGTCGTGTAAACTCATATTTTCCGTTATTCACGGAGAAGGCAGTTTTTTCTATGTCGGACGTTTTTAATGGAATTTGGTGGAATCCACTTTTAAGATCTAGTACGGAAAAGACTTTATTGTCACCTAATTGAGCAAGTACTTCATTTATTTCTGGTATAGGGTATTTATCGGCTATGGTTACCAAGTTTAATTTTCTGTAATCTATGACCATACGATATTTTCTTTCCTTTGAGGCGTCTGCCTTTTTAGATACTATCGATACAGGGGAGTTGTATGGAGACCTTGATGGTCTGATTATACCGTCGTTTAGAAGCTCAGAGACCTGTTTATTTACCTCATCTTTCAAGCTCATTGGATACTGATAGAATTTTGAGTACACTGGTGTGTCTGAAGAAGTTCGTATTTCTGCCTTCACATTGGTTGTGTAGGTCAGTTTCTGGTTTGGCTCTGCGAATAAGTTAGGGTATTTTTGAAGAAGTTCATTTAATTTGTCACTCTGAAATTTATTTAAATGCTCGGTTCTTGGTACTATGGTGTTTACCGCCTCGAATTTCTTTTCTTTGATTGGTATGTGAATGGTGTTTTTTATTTTCATAATTTTCTTGCTTACTTTGATTTCAGCATTTAGCTCTTTCAGGCTGTCATTGCCCAGAATGGCATCAAATGACTTTAGAGTCGGTAACAAAAAGAACTTGACGTTTATGTCGGGGTGGTTGAAGAGATTAGCCATTTTATGGTGGGTGACACGAACACTGCCTTCTACGGACACAGCGTTAAAAGGCTTTTGGTTAGGTATTGGATTGGTGACAAATTTGGGTTGAATATAGTTTCTGTTTGAACCTGTATCTATCAATATTTTTAAAATTTTTCCATTCCCCAGCTTGCATTCGAAGTATGGAAGCGAGGAATGCTCTATTCTAAAAAATTCATTGCAGAGTTGTCGTTTTGGTTGGTGTCGTCGTAGCCGTATTCGTGAACGTATTCGTCTAATGTTTCGTCTTGGGTCTCGTCTTCCTGATCTGCAAGTGCTTGCGCGTATTCTGCCATAGTGGCATACGTTTCAGCAGATTGCATTTCATTTTGTTCGTTGTCGTCAGTTTGAATGTTAAAGTTTCGTTGTCTTTTTTGTGCGTCAGGCATTGGGCCTGGAGGTCTTTTCCCTGTCTCAAATTGTGGCCTATTCATGTAGTTCACCATTTTTGACCTAATGCTTGGGTCCACTTCCATGGGTTCCGGTCTTGGAAAGGGTTTCGGCGCTATTGGCCTGGGTGGTGCGAACTGTTGCTGTCGGTATTGGTTTGGGTCGTATTGTCGTGGCATAGTGAATTGTCGTTGCTGTCCAAAGTTGTTGTAGTTCTGAGGTTGTGCAACTTGTTGGTATTGGGTAGGGCGATTTCTGGGAGGAACCTGTGGTGGCTGTCGGAAACCTGTTGGTTTGATGGTGGCGTTTTTGTTACTGGCCTGTCCTAGAGTCATTGCATGCATGGTGCGATATTTCTGATTTTCCATTTTCAGGCATATGTTCAATGCCGAGGGAAGATCTCTTGGCGCGTGTGCACCCAAGATTCGTGGTAAATCTCCGCGCAAGCCACATACAAATGTATCTGTGGCTTTGTCACGGTACATTTTCTTTAACAGTTGATGAGCCTCTCCACCCAACTCCATGCAATTCACTTTGTTTAAAAGGAGAGACAGATGTTGATATACCACCTGATGAAATTCTTCGACCGTTTGGTTACCCTGAGACAACATTGTCATCTGATACTCTAAAGTACCAAGATCACGTTTGTCCCCATAATGCATCGTCAAGCACTTTACCATTGCTCTCCAATTTAATGGAACGCTATATGCTTCTAGTGCCGTGTCCGCATTACCAGTGATTTTGCTCCTAATCGATTGAAGAATACCAAAATATCTTGAGGTACCAACTTCCCCTGCGTAGGCTTCCATTAGGCGGTCAACGCTCTTTTTCCAAGAGCTGAACTCCGCTGGATTCCCAGAAAATTCTCTTAAACATTTTACTACGTCTGGGACCTTGTCAAGTCCCCCTAAGTTTGCTCGATGTTCTGCATTTATACCCTGATCTATTGCGTTAGTAAAGTCGTGATCTGGGTTATTCAAAGCTTCAAATATTCTCGGGACTTGTTGAGATATTAGTTGTCCAACTAACTCAGTAATTTGCTGCAAAGTCGCCATATTTCTATTTTGTTCTAATTGTCTTTGTTGTCGTTGTTCGTTCGCTAAATTGTCTGGGTTCAAAATGGGGGGTCGTATCAAATTATTTGGATTGGCCATAAATTTCCGAGATATATAAAATGGTTTATATTATTAAATTTATATTAAAATGTGTGTTAGAAATTTTGTTTTAGATATTGCTTAATATTTAGTATAAAAATTATAAATGAATTTGAAATTAAAATATTTTTTTAAACCAGTAGCTGGTTTCTTCCTTTTACCTTGGAGGGTCCCTTTAGGAATCGCAAGATTGGATATTTTTATACTACTTTTGGTTTAATATTTGTTCTTACAAATTTTTTCTCTAGGAAAGTTTTTAGTTTGGTTTGGTTAGTTTTTTAACAGGTTTGATTTTTCTTTAATAACTTAAAACTAGCTTACATTATGTTGATTGCTGTGGCTACTCCTCCCGACTGTCCGGATTTCATCCTTTTTGATTTCTCTACTGGGGATCCTGCGACCAGTACACGATGAAGATGTCCTGCGAACGGATACAACAGAACAGTAGTCCACCGATGAGCAATGACCAATTAAGATCCACTGCTTTGCTGATTGAACAATTAAGTTCCTTTCAGCTAGTGAAGAATTGACGACACGAATTAACGCGAAGGAGTCTATTCAATAAACTTTCACTTGGCCAGCGGCGGTTGGCAACTGTCGGACTAAACCCGTCACGAACCGAAAACTTAGATACGGTTTTGCACTTTCGTTTTACTTCCGCTGGTCCCTGCTCGGGCGCCAGTTAAATTCGTATAAGTTTTTATTTTATAAAAAATTAATCTTTATTATGTCCAGTAGGACTGTTCTTGTTGGATACAAATTTTAGACTAATTAAACTAAGCTTATAAGAACCCTAAGAGAGCTTGGTGAATTGGCAGCGTCGTTGGCAGAGGCAGCAGCGGCGTTGCATTTCTGGATCACCTGACTTGTTGCCAAATATTCCACGAATTTTGACAATTGGGTTGCGCGTGCGGGAAGTTGTCCAGACGCTGAGCTCAGCAATTTTGGGGCTACTGCAGCTAGAGGTCGGATGTTGTTGCAGTTGCAGTTTTGAGCTTTTGAATATTTTTATTATTAACTCTTCCCCCTTAGATTTACACTTGTCCTCAAGTGCCATAAGCGTACCGCTTATTCAGATTGCTCCCGTGGAAATCGAACGCCTTCGAATCTTATCACTGAAAGCTCTAGAAGGGCTCCATATAAACAACACCGAAAAACTGCAGAAACTCCAAACCCACTCATCTGTAAACAGGATAGCATTCATCGCATCGATCGCATCTCTAGCTATCCTAACGCTTACTCTTCATTGGTGTAAGGGTAGAAAGAAGACAATAAACCTACAACTTGGGGATATCAAACACGAAATACCCAAGGTAACACCGACTCCCCCAGCAACCATATACCAACCGACAAATACGCAATTTAACAACATACCATTCTTCTAAATACACTTGAGGACAAGTGTAAATCTAAGGGGGAAGAGTCAATAATAAAAATATTGAAAAGCTCAAAACTGCAACTGCAACAACATCCGACCTCTAGCTGCAGTAGCCCCAAAATTGCTGAGCTCAGCGTCTGGACAACTTCCCGCACGCGCAACCCAATTGTCAAAATTCGTGGAATATTTGGCAACAAGTCAGGTGATCCAGAAATGCAACGCCGCTGCTGCCTCTGCCAACGACGCTGCTAATTCACCAAGCTCTCTTAGGGTTCTTATAAGCTTAGTTTAATTAGTCTAAGATTTGTATCCAACAAGAACAGTCCTACTGGACATAATAAAGATTAATTTTTTATAAAATAAAAACTTATAAGAATTTAACTTACATAAAGTTAAAACATTAAAAATTTAAACAAAAAACAAAGGGGCTCCGCCCCTGCTCGCTTCGCTCACCTACCCCCGGCTCGCTTCGCTCGCGGTGCTACAGTCGCGCACACGCGACTGTCGGAGACCCCGTACTTAGTATGAAAAAA
Source organism: Drosophila kuntzei (assembly GCA_035042165.1). Lineage (NCBI taxonomy): Eukaryota > Metazoa > Arthropoda > Insecta > Diptera > Drosophilidae > Drosophila > Drosophila kuntzei. The sequence continues at coordinate 4,295 of JAWNLU010000619.1, read as the reverse complement.
TATTTTGTTTAATCGACTGTGGGATACCCAGAACCTAGGCACTTAGATGCGCTTGCAGTGTTCTATATTAAATTTTCGACTATTTGTTCTAATGACGGCTATATGATACAGTTTTCCGATTTGAACAAACTTAGTTCAAGATATATAAGACTAGCTCCGATGCATATGCTGTCAGTTTAGATAAGATTTCTCACAAAACAAATAAGTTTTTCATATTAATTCTTGAATTTTGACCGATCGTTTCTATGACAGCTATATTATATATAGTGGTCCGAATTCAAACAAATTTTGTCAGGATATATAAAATCAACCCAGAAGCAGATGCTGTCAGTTTGGTTAACATATCTCATAAAAAATATCTCAAAATAAAGATTTTCATACTAAAAATTGATTTTCAATCGATCTTTCCTATGACAGCTTTGTGATACAGTTAACCGATTTCAACCAACTTTGGTCAGTATGTAGACGACAAATTCAGATACTTATTCTGTAATACTGGTTGTTATATCTCAAAAAACAAAAGGGCTTTCATACTAAAGCTTGATTTTCGATCAATCGGTCCTATGGGAGCTATATGATAAGTGGCCCGTCCCAAAAAAAAACAAACATGATCTGCTTGCAATATAGATCAAGTAGGGGTCTAAAAATATTTTTAATTTTACAATGATATTGAACGTTACTATAACAATAACATAAAATAACATTAACATTGAATGTTAATATAACATGTTCATATAATATTTTAATATTAATAAAATATAATATGTAAATATAACATAAACAAATAATAATTTAAATTTAAAAAAACTATACGACCATGCTGGAATATGAACCCGACAAATATCTAAAATCAGCTAAATTTAAAAAAAAAGTTGGCGCGTCAGGGAATTGAACCCGCGACCCGATGACAAAAGAAAAATCCAAAGTATGGAGAAAAGAATTACAAAATTGAACACATCTAATATATATAGAAAATAAAAAACCGTCTGCCCGATACAGGATTTGAACCTGCGACCTGCGCGATAGTATAAAATCAATTCAACGACTCAGTAAGCTACGCCACAGGAGCCATGTGACGTTTATTTGCCAAGTTTCAGTTTTGTCAACAGCATTAATTTACGATTAATGCCATTTATTTATGATTATTGCCAAGCCTCACACAATTAAACCACTTAACTTATTATACCCTTTACTTAAAAATTAAGTAAAAGGGTATATTGTATTCGTGCAAATGTGCGTAACAGGCAGAAGGAGGCGTGGCAGACCCTGTAAAGTATATATATTCTTGATCAGCATCAACAGCCGAGTCGATATAGCCATGTCCGTCTGTCCGTCCGTCCATCCGTCCGTCCGTCTGTCCGTCTGAGCGTCCGTGTGAGCGCCTAGATCTCAGAGACTATAAGGGATAGAGCAACCAAATTTGGTACACAGATTTCTATAAGCCCCACGCAGATCAAGTTTGTTCTAAATTTTCGATTTTTTTTAGTATGAAAAACTTTTTTGTTTTCTGAGATATCTCCACCAATCTGATAGAATATGCATTATTGTTGGTCTTGTACATCTAAACTAAAATTGGAACTGCCATAGAACCGATTTATCGAATATCAAGTCTTAGTGGGAAAAGATTTTTTGTTTTTCGAGATATCTCAAGCAAACTGACAGAATATGCAATATAGTTGGTCTTATACACCCAGACCAAAATTGGTTCAAATCGGTCCACTATATCATATAGCTGCCGTAGAACCGATTTGTCGAATATCAAGTCTTAGTATGAAAAACTTTTTTGTTTTCTGAGATATCTCAACCAATCTGACAGAATATACATTCAAGTTGGTCTTTTACATCCAGACTAAAATTGGTTCAAATCGGTCCACTATATCATATAGCTGCCATAGGAACGATCGATCGATAATTAAGTTTTAGTATGAAAAACTTTCATGTTTATTACCATATGTCAACCAATCTGACAGAATATGCATATAAGTTGGTTTTATAAATCCTGATCAAAATTGGTTAAGATCCGTCTACTATATTATATATCTGTCATAGAAAGAATTGGTCGATAATTAAAGATTAGGGTGAAAATTATTGTTGTTTCTGGAGAGTTTTTTATTTGTAATGGTCTCCACGTTGTGTTCCCTGGGAAACGATTTTCTGAAATCGGAATATGTATATATAATATGATTTTTCTGTTAACTCTAAATGTTTGCAGTAATCATTATAATCTTAGAGTTTTTATATCTTTAGAGTTTTTATAATATATATTTAGAGTTTATATATCTTTAGAGTTTATTATATCTTTAGAGTTTAAAATTCGCAAATAATTTATATATATTCAAAGAAGTAACGGGTATCCTACAGTCGGGAGCTCGACTGTAGCCTTTCCGACTAGTTATTTTAATATCTTCGCTATTTACCGTCCGATCGCAATGAAATTTTCTACACAGGTCGTAGACTATTTACGCTTCATCTATACGAAATCTGCAGTTTCTAGCTTTCAAATTGTTCTTGTAATTTAGATCTGAATTTTTTAATTTGGATTTTAGGGCGTTCATGGGGGCGTGGCAAAATTCTAAAACAAACTTGATCTGCTTGCAATATAGATGAACCTACATATCAAGTTTGGTGTCTCTAGCTCTTATAGCCTCTGAGATCTCGATTTTCATACAGACGGACGGACAGACGGACGGACGGGCGGACGGACGGACGGACGAATAGACATGGCTATATCGACTCGGCTGTTGATGCTGATCAAGAATATATATACTTTATGGGGTCTGCCACGCCTCCTTCTGCCTGTTACGCACATTTTTTTTGAAACAAACTTAATAGACCCCTGTACTTTTTTAAGTACGGGGTCTAAAAAACTACACGACCATGCTAGAATATGAACCCGACAAATATCTAAGATCAGCTAAATTTAGAAAAAAAGTTGGCACGGCAGGGAATTGAACCCGCGTCCCGATGACAAAAGAAAAATCCAAAGTTTGGTGACTCTACACTTTGAGCCACCATACCGTTTGCTGATACCTGATATATTGCAATATTGTGTAAAATTTCATTGCGATCGGACGGTAAATAGCGAAGATATTAAAATAATAAGTTAAGTTGTTTAATTGTGTGAGGGTTGGCAGTAATCATAAATAAATGGCATTAATCGTAAATTAATGCTGTTGACAAAACTGAAATTTGGCAATTAAACGTCACATGGCTCCTGTGGCGTAGCGTACTGAGTCGTTGAATTGATTTTATACTATCGCGCAGGTCGCAGGTTCAAATCCTGTATCGGGCAGACGGTTTTTTATTTACTATATATATTAGATGTGTTAAATTGCCATGTTTTATTAATGGTTATATTGACATAAATATTAACATTTGATTTTAATATAAATTTTGTAATTCTTTTCTCAATAAGAGTACTACAATAAATAATATTGCAATATATCAGATATCAGCAAATGGTATGGTGGCTCAAAGTGTAGAGTCACCATACTTTGAATTTTCTTTTGTCATCGGGTCGCGGGTTCAATTCCCTGCCGCGCCAACTTTTTTTCTAAATTATCCGATTTGAGATGTTAGAAACTGCAGATTTTGCATAGATGAAGCGTAAATGGTCCACGACCTGTGTAGAAAATTTCATTGCGATCGGACGGTAAATAGCGAAGATATTAAAATAATAAGTTAAGTTGTTTAATTGTGTGAGGGTTGGCAGTAATCATAAATAAATGGCATTAATCGTAAATTAATGCTGTTGACAAAACTGAAATTTGGCAAATAAACGTCACATGGCTCCTGTGGCGTAGCGTACTGAGTCGTTGAACTGATTTTATACTGATCGCGCAGGTCGCAGGTTCAAATCCTGATATCGGGCAGACAGTTGTTTATTTACTATATATAGTAGATGTGTTAGCAATTTTGTAATTCTTTTCTCAATAAGAGTACAACAAGTAAATAATATTAGCGAATATATCAGGTATCAGCAGATGGTCTGGTGGCTCAAACGTGTAAGAGTCTCCATACTATAGATTTTGCTTTTGTCATCGGGTCGCGGGTTCGAATTCCCGCCGCGACAACGTATTTTCTACATTTAGCTGCATTTCAGATATTTGTCGGGTTCATATTCCAGCATGGTCGTATAGTTTTTTTAAATTTAAATTATTGTTTGTTTATGTTATATTTACATATTATATTTTATTAATATTAAAATATTATATGAACATGTTATATTAACATTCAATGTTAATGTTATTTTATGTTATTGTTATAGTAACGTTCAATATCATTGTAAAATTAAC
>JAWNLU010000618.1:0-13231 GCA_035042165.1 Drosophila kuntzei | reverse complement strand
CCTCGTCGATCTCCTCCAGTGTGGATATATGATCTGCGTTGGTGAATTCACACGTTGCCTGCTCTCCTCTAAGTAATTTTGGTAAACAACTATTCTGACCCAAATCTTCTAGCTTATTTTTGTTCCAGATTTTTATATTATAAAGGTTCTTACATTTGACCTTTTGTACCAAACATTTCTTTTTTACTTTTGTTTTCGAATATTTCACTTGCCAGTGAGTTGTTAACAATGCCATTGGATTTAATTGTTGGTTTTATTACATAGTTTTGGAAAGTTGTGGTTTCTAAATTCGGTATTTTGATTAAATATATAAGTGTCGTTCCATTGTGTAAAATGGAGACATCTGAAAATTCTAACATTTCTTCGGTAGTTAATTGTGGCATATGGCCATTTTTAAATTGACTATTTATAATGTTTATTTCGTTTTCACTTAACAGAAATGTATTGATCATGTTTAATTTCGCCCATTGGATGGCGTATTTTATATTGACAACTTCCTCTTTAATAAGCCGAACTTGATTCTGAAAACTGATGGCCAATTCGTTACTCAAAAGTGAGTCTCTTTTTATTGAATTCGCAAATTGGAAATTTTGGTCAGTTTATTCAATCTGTCTTCTAGTTGTCTGTTGATTATAACCTGTTTGTTATTATTGGTAGTAAGTTTGTCTATACTATCTGTTATTAAAACTAAGTCGTTATGATCGGGGCTACCTGCCACAAATTTCCAAGCAGTGCCAAGAATGTTGATTGCCCTACTCTTTCGGGAGTGAAAGTTAGTGATAGTTTTGAAGATTACAAAAGTCTGCGATATTTCGTCCTGTATTGTATGATATAGGTTATTGTATTTGAGATTTTTGTCCGTGTAGAGCTGCAAGTTGCTAAGAGCGTCTTGTATTTGCTCCAAATTGATAATATGAAGAATTTCAGTGTCGTTGGATCGTATTTTGCCGATTCCTTTATAGATGGTCACTGTCTGAGCGTCGGTATGATTGGTTATTGTAACAGTTGCATTGGCTAGGCACAACAGCATCCTGTAAGTGAATTTTTAAGTTTTAATATGGCTCTTATGTACTGTACGTCCTGATTCTGTTAGTATTGTAGTGCTCTTGTCCTCTTTTACTATTTCTTTTTTGAATCTATTTGATAGCTTTGAACCTAATCTTGCATTTATTTTCACAAATATCTCTTCTCCTGCCTCATAGGCTCGAATTGGTTTCCTTCTGCTATTGTGGTCTAGTAAGTCTTCGTTCTGTTTACGTCTCAGTTGTTCTATGTTGTCCAGTCTTGCTTGTTCGTATTGCGTGGGGTCAGTGGTAACTCTTCTACCAAAGAAAACTTCTAGTGGCCTTTTCTTCGTTACCGAATGAACTGAGAAGTTATACTCATAAACGGCTCGATCTAAAAGTTCTTCGAAGTTCCTATGAACCGGATCTCTTTTCAAGCATCTCATTATTTCAGAGAGTGTTGAATGAAACCGTTCAATTTGTCCGTTAACTGTACTTTTATTGGGGGGTGTTTTTTAGATTTGCATTCCTAGTTGGTCAACTAACATGAATCGTATCGATTCTGAATTTAGAGATTTTTCATTGTCCATTTCGATGAATTTTGGTACCCCATAATAGAAAACTATGTCGCGAAGTGGTGTCCTAATATCTTCTATTGCTTTGGATTTTATGATTTGTGCTTTCGCTAACTTGGAAAATTTGTCTATTGCTGTCAGTACGAGGTATCGTTCTGTCGAGTAGATGTCGATGTGAATTATGTGTCCGGGGTATTCTGGTATGGGCGTTTCTCTAATTTCTGGGTTAGGTGGATGACGATCGTATTTCGTCTCTTTACAAATTTTGCATTGTTTTACTATGTTTGCTATTTTCTGTTTCATTTTTGGAAAATAGAATTCTTCTGATAGCTGGATTTTATTTTTTAACGCATTTCGGTGAGCCCTGTTATGTGTCTTGAGGATTTGTTCCTCTTGGTCTGCTGTGTTGGTCAAGTCTTTTACTAATGTCTGTGTGAAACGTACTTTAAAATTTTTGAAATGACTTGGATATAATTGTTGGATTTTTCACATTATATCTTCTGTCGTGTAGATACCGTTTATTACCGAGGGATTAAGATATTTTTTTAGGTCGGATAATATTTCGTCCGGATTGTACTGCTGTCTGTATATGTCGTGTCTGTGAAAAGTTGGGAATGGTATGCTGAATTTGTAGTCGGTCTTTTCTGCTTTATGAAAGAAAATCTGGTTCTTAAAGGCGTTAATAGGGACTTCCATACTTGGTATTAATTCTTCGCCTGAGCTCTCGTCGCTGTGTTGCGTCGAGGCTATTGAATTTATTTGACCTACAGGTGGAATTCTGGATAGCGCATCAGCTACCACATTCTCTTTCCCTGGTTTATAAAATATCTCGTAATCGTATTCCTCTAGATAAGTTTTCCACCGTTTGATTCTCGCATTACCGTTCCAGCTACTCAAATAGTGAGTCAAAGGCTGGTGGTCTGTGAATATTTTAACTATCGCTTTACCGTACAGGTAATTCTTTAGGCTTTTTAAGGCCCAAATAATGGCCAACATTTCTTTTTCGTTAGCGGCGTAGTTCTCTTCTGGTTTGGCTAGTGTTCTTGAGAGAAATGAAATAGGTTGGTTATCTTGCGATAGTACTGCACCTATTGCGAAGTTGGAAGCATCGGTAGTCAAGTGAAACTCCTTTTTGAAATCTGGGTAACGGAGTATTATATCTTTAGATATAAGGCTACTTTTAAGTTTTTTGAATGCTTCTAGTGCTTGGTTGTCAAGCGAAATAGATTTTTTTGACGACATTTTTTTGGACACTCGTCCGTCTTCCCCTCTTAAAAGCGAGGTAAGGGGCTTGGCGAGCTTAGCATAAGCATTTGTCCAATTGACATTTCATATTGGCTTCTTGCAAAGTTCGAAAAATTTTGTCCAGATTTTTAAGATGTGATTCGTCATCCTTACTGAAAATGATGATGTCATCAATGTAGATGAAGCATATTTTGCCAATATGTTCATGAAGAATGTCATCTAGTGCGCGATGGAAAATTCCAGGCGCATTCTTTAGTCCAAACGAGAGTCGTGTAAACTCATATTTTCCGTTATTCACGGAGAAGGCAGTTTTTTCTATGTCGGACGTTTTTAATGGAATTTGGTGGAATCCACTTTTAAGATCTAGTACGGAAAAGACTTTATTGTCACCTAATTGAGCAAGTACTTCATTTATTTCTGGTATAGGGTATTTATCGGCTATGGTTACCAAGTTTAATTTTCTGTAATCTATGACCATACGATATTTTCTTTCCTTTGAGGCGTCTGCCTTTTTAGGTACTATCCATACAGGGGAGTTGTATGGAGACCTTGATGGTCTGATTATACCGTCGTTTAGAAGCTCAGAGACCTGTTTATTTACCTCATCTTTCAAGCTCATTGGATACTGATAGAATTTTGAGTACACTGGTGTGTCTGAAGAAGTTCGTATTTCTGCCTTCACATTGGTTGTGTAGGTCAGTTTCTGGTTTGGCTCTGCGAATAAGTTAGGGTATTTTTGAAGAAGTTCATTTAATTTGTCACTCTGAAATTTATTTAAATGCTCGGTTCTTGGTACTATGGTGTTTACCGCCTCGAATTTCTTTTCTTTGATTGGTATGTGAATGGTGTTTTTTATTTTCATAATTTTCTTGCTTACTTTGATTTCAGAATTTAGCTCTTTCAGGCTGTCATTGCCCAGAATGGCATCAAATGACTTTAGAGTCGGTAACAAAAAGAACTTGACGTTTATGTCGGGGTGGTTGAAGAGATTAGCCATTTTATGGTGGGTGACACGAACACTGCCTCCTACGGACACAGCGTTAAAAGGCTTTTGGTTAGGTATTGGATTGGTGACAAATTTGGGTTGAATATAGTTTCTGTTTGAACCTGTATCTATCAATATTTTTAAAATTTTTCCATTCCCCAGCTTGCATTCGAAGTATGGAAGCGAGGAATGCTCTATTCTAAAAAATTCATTGCAGAGTTGTCGTTTTGGTTGGTGTCGTCGTAGCCGTATTCGTGAACGTATTCGTCTAATGTTTCGTCTTGGGTCTCGTCTTCCTGATCTGCAAGTGCTTGCGCGTATTCTGCCATAGTGGCATACGTTTCAGCAGATTGCATTTCATTTTGTTCGTTGTCGTCAGTTTGAATGTTAAAGTTTCGTTGTCTTTTTTGTGCGTCAGGCATTGGGCCTGGAGGTCTTTTCCCTGTCTCAAATTGTGGCCTATTCATGTAGTTCACCATTTTTGACCTAATGCTTGGGTCCACTTCCATGGGTTCCGGTCTTGGAAAGGGTTTCGGCGCTATTGGCCTGGGTGGTGCGAACTGTTGCTGTCGGTATTGGTTTGGGTCGTATTGTCGTGGCATAGTGAATTGTCGTTGCTGTCCAAAGTTGTTGTAGTTCTGAGGTTGTGCAACTTGTTGGTATTGGGTAGGGCGATTTCTGGGAGGAACCTGTGGTGGCTGTCGGAAACCTGTTGGTTTGATGGTGGCGTTTTTGTTACTGGCCTGTCCTAGAGTCATTGCATGCATGGTGCGATATTTCTAATTTTCCATTTTCAGGCATATGTTCAATGCCGAGGGAAGATCTCTTGGCGCGTGTGCACCCAAGATTCGTGGTAAATCTCCGCGCAAGCCACATACAAATGTATCTGTGGCTTTGTCACGGTACATTTTCTTTAACAGTTGATGAGCCTCTCCACCCAACTCCATGCAATTCACTTTGTTTAAAAGGAGAGACAGATGTTGATATACCACCTGATGAAATTCTTCGACCGTTTGGTTACCCTGAGACAACATTGTCATCTGATACTCTAAAGTACCAAGATCACGTTTGTCCCCATAATGCATCGTCAAGCACTTTACCATTGCTCTCCAATTTAATGGAACGCTATATGCTTCTAGTGCCGTGTCCGCATTACCAGTGATTTTGCTCCTAATCGAGTGAAGAATACCAAAATATCTTAAGGTACCAACTTCCCCTGCGTAGGCTTCCATTAGGCGGTCAACGCTCTTTTTCCAAGACCTGAACTCCGCTGGATTCCCAGAAAATTCTCTTAAACATTTTACTACGTCTGGGACCTTGTCAAGTCCCCCTAAGTTTGCTCGATGTTCTGCATTTATACCCTGATCTATTGCGTTAGTAAAGTCGTGATCTGGGTTATTCAAAGCTTCAAATATTCTCGGGACTTGTTGAGATATTAGTTGTCCAACTAACTCAGTAATTTGCTGCAAAGTCGCCATATTTCTATTTTGTTCTAATTGTCTTTGTTGTCGTTGTTCGTTCGCTAAATTGTCTGGGTTCAAAATGGGGGGTCGTATCAAATTATTTGGATTGGCCATAAATTTCCGAGATATATAAAATGGTTTATATTATTAAATTTATATTAAAATGTGTGTTAGAAATTTTGTTTTAGATATTGCTTAATATTTAGTATAAAAATTATAAATGAATTTGAAATTAAAATATTTTTTAAAACCAGTAGCTTGTTTCTTCCTTTTACCTTGGAGGGTCCCTTTAGGAATTGCAAGATTGGATATTTTTATACTACTTTTGATTTAATATTTGTTCTTACAAATTTTTTCTCTAGGCAAGTTTTTAGTTTGGTTTGGTTAGTTTTTTAACAGGTTTGATTTTTCTTTAATAACTTAAAACTAGCTTACATTATGTTGATTGCTGTGGCTACTCCTCCCGACTGTCCGGATTTCATCCTTTTTGATTTCTCTACTGGGGATCCTGCGACCAGTACACGATGAAGATGTCCTGCGAACGGATACAACAGAACAGTAGTCCACCGATGAGCAATGACCAATTAAGATCCACTGCTTTGCTGATTGAACAATTAAGTTCCTTTCAGCTAGTGAAGAATTGACGACACGAATTAACGCGAAGGAGTCTATTCAATAAACTTTCACTTGGCCAGCGGCGGTTGGCAACTGTCGGACTAAACCCGTCACGAACCGAAAACTTAGATACGGTTTTGCACTTTCGTTTTACTTCCGCTGGTCCCTGCTCGGGCGCCAGTTAAATTCTTATAAGTTTTTATTTTATAAAAAATTAATCTTTATTATGTCCAGTAGGACTGTTCTTGTTGGATACAAATTTTAGACTAATTAAACTAAGCTAATAAGAACCCTAAGAGAGCTTGGTGAATTGGCAGCGTCGTTGGCAGAGGCAGCAGCGGCGTTGCATTTCTGGATCACCTGACTTGTTGCCAAATATTCCACGAATTTTGACAATTGGGTTGCGCGTGCGGGAAGTTGTCCAGACGCTGAGCTCAGCAATATTGGGGCTACTGCAGCTAGAGGCCGGATGTTGTTGCAGTTGCAGTTTTGAGCTTTTGAATATTTTTGTTATTAACTTGTATATCGTCTGGGAATTTTATTAAGCCTCCCGTGGCCGGCTGTAGAGAGGTTGGGGACGATGATGCTCCGATGAGGCGGCTTCTCTTCAAGCTGCTTCCCAACCCATTCTTGAACGAATGGGGAATGGGTTTTAACTGCAAGTTCAGCAAAACACTCCCAGCAAGGGTACAGTGCCGTCTCTTCCAATAGGCTCGCCTGGTGTAGGCCGTAAAGTATGAGCACACTATTGGACTATTGGATTAGAATCCAACTACTGTTCTGTAGAATAAACATCGGTTAGTATGAAAAATTTTCCAAATGAAACTTTTTCCGATATGACATACCTTTGTCTATAGAGAAACCGATGCTACTTTGGCCAACTTCCTGGCGAGCCTCAAATGCTGGAAGTCTCCAGATTGGGCTGCTGGATCAAAGCAAAAGGTTAGCAGCAAACCCCACTAAGTGCGGGAATAAAATTTTCGCCGGCACTTTTATTTTAAATAATAGTTTTATTATTTTTGAATTATTATTATACCCGTTACTTAAAAATTAAGTAAAAGGGTATATTGTATTCGTGCAAATGTGCGTAACAGGCAGAAGGAGGCGTGGCAGACCCTATAAAGTATATATATTCTTGATCAGCATCAACAGCCGAGTCGATATAGCCATGTCCGTCTGTCCGTCCGTCCGTCCGTCCGTCTGTCCGTCCGTGTGAGCGCCTAGATCTCAGAGACTATAAGGGACAGAGCAACCAAATTTGGTACACAGACTTCTATAAGCCCCACGCAGATCAAGTTTGTTCTAAATTTTCGATCGGACCACTATATCATATAGCTGCCATATGAACGATCAGACGAAAATAAAGTTTTAGTATGAAAAACTTTTTTGTTTTCTGAGATATCTCTACCAATCTGATAGAATATGCATTATTGTTGGTCTTGTACATCTTAACTAAAATTGGTTCAAATCGGTCCACTATATCACATAGCTGCCATAGAACCGATTTGTCGAATATCAAGTCTTAGTATGAAAAGCTTTTTTGTTTTCCGAGATATCTCAAGCGAACTGACAGAATATGCAATATAGTTGGTCTTATACATCCAGACCAAAATTGGTTCAAATCGGTCCACTATATCATATAGCTGCCATAGGAACGATCGATCGATAATTAAGTTTTAGTATGAAAAACTTTCATGTTTATTACCATATGTCAACCAATCTGACAGAATATGCATATAAGTTGGTTTTATAAATCCTGATCAAAATTGGTTAAGATCCGTCTACTATATCATATATCTGTCATAGAAAGAATTGGTCGATAATTAAAGATTAGGGTGAAAATTATTGTTGTTTCTGGAGAGTTTTTTATTTGTAATGGTCTCCACGTTGTGTTCCCTGGGAAACGATTTTCTGAAATCGGAATATGTATATATAATATAATATGATTTATCTGTTAACTCTAATTGTTTGCAGTAATCATTATAATCTTAGAGTTTTTATATCTTTAGAGTTTTTATTATATATTTAGAGTTTATATATCTTTAGAGTTTATTATATAATATCTTTAGAGTTTAAAATTCGCAAATACTTTATATATATTCAAAGAAGTAACGGGTATCCTACAGTCGGGAGCTCGACTGTAGCCTTTCCGACTAGTTTTTTTTGTATTTTCCGTATAAAAATTTTCTTTCCACGTTTTTTTTTATGGGTTATGGGGACCTCGACACTTATTTATAAGTCAACAGAGCTTTTTTATCATGCCGATAGTAGCGGCGCTGCCAACCTAGTGGCAACCTAGTCGTCATTAACAGCGATGATGCTTGAAAGCTGGCTGCTATAAAAAAGCGTTACAATTCAAATGGCTCGCTATCGCGGCCGTTACACCCACCCGATAATATCTCACCGTTAGACGGAATATTAGCGGGAATTAGACTCTGATGTCCTTGGCGTGAAAGGTTCCAATTTCTCTTCCTTGTAAATCTTCCAAAATGTAAAAACAATTCCCTAATTTCTTTTTAACACGGCATTTTATAAACTGTGGCGCAAGTTTGGCATTGAAGTTTTGTGTGAACTTACTTCTGATACGGGCTTACTTCGTAAATTGTACTGAGCTACATTTCGTTCATATGCTTTCTTAATATTATTTTGAATGTCTTTTCTCAACAAGGCTAGATTATCAGAGCGTGATATTGTAGTCATAGGCTCCTCTAACATCGCCAATTCCTCCAATAATTTGTAGTCCGAGCCATGAGTCAACATATCTAATCCAAACAGGACTCGATACGGAGAACATCCCAGGGATTGATGCAAAGATGACCTCAAGGAGCATGAAATTCCTGTGAGATATTGATCCCAGTCTGTCTGATCTTGTATTAAATAGGAACGAATCGCAGCAAGTAGAGAACGATTGACTCTTTCTGCAGCATTGCTCTGAGGAGAATACAATGCGTTAAGCTCTCGAGCTTTAAATTGTGTTCCATTATCACTAATGATGATTTCGGGCACCCCATAACAATGAAATATTTGATCTAACAGAAATTTCTGAATTGCATCTGATGTAAACTTCTTCAGCGGATGCAGCCAGTGGAACTTACTAAAATGGTCCAAGACAATCAATAAGCCTACGTTGCCAATTTTACTCCTTGGATATGGTCCTAACAGACGTTAAAACGGTCTACATGTGGGGATATGATCACCCATAGGAGGTCATAGTGTATAGCTTGGGGCTTTTGTTTCCTTACAAGTGTCACACTTTTTACACACTCGCGAACATCGTTGGCTAAACCTGGCCAGAATAAGTGGCGACGTACTTTTTCAATGGTCTTGTGCATACCTGCATGTGAAGACGTAATACTATCATGTGCTTGTTTGAGTACTTCGTTCCGAAGCTGCTCTGGTACCCATAATTTCCAGACGAGCTTGTCTTGCATATCTTCTCCAATAGAATGTTCTGTTCTAATATACAAAAAGTTACCAACGATTTTCATATCTGGAAATTGAGATTGATTTTGACTAAACTTGTTTTTCAGCGATGTATACTCGTCGTCAAGAAATGCAAACGATTGAAGATTGATCACAGGATTCATATCTAATTCAGAGATTTCATTCTCACACAATCGGGAAAGTGCATCAGGAACTACATGGTCCTTTCCTTTACGATGTGAAATAGTAAATTTGAACTGTTGCAGTCTAAATATCCAACGCGCAAGTCGACCAGATACGTTTTGTTGGCGCATAAGGCAAAGTAAACTGGAGTGGTCAGTCACTACCTCAAACTCTTGAAGTTCAAGATAGCATCTAAACTTTTCAATTGCTAAGATTACGGCTAAACATTCGCGCTCTGTAACACTGTAATTGCGTTGAGCTCGACTCAATTTTTTAGACATGAACGCGATGGGCATCTCCTCGTTTTCATTAGACAACTGCACTAATACGGCTATAATTCCAAAATCACTAGCATCGCAGTGCAGATAGAATTTGCGATCAAAATCTGGATTCGCTAACACTGGAGCGGACGTTAAGATACGTTTCAACTCATCCATTGCTTTCTGAGCTTCTGGAGTCCACATGAACTTCTTTTTAGTAAGGCAAGAAAAGTTGTGAATAAATCGTCGATACCACCCACACACTCCTAAGAACACCTCGAACTTGTTTCAGATTTTTAGGTGGGGGCCAGTTTTGAATACAGGATACTTTGGAAGGATCGGTACATATACCTTCGCTACCTATAACATAGCCTAAGTAATTAATGCTAGTCACACAAAACTGACTCTTGTCAATGTTCAGAGTCAAATTGGCTTTGCGAAACTGTTCTGCGATCCTCACAAGCACTGCAAGATGAGACGAAAAATCTGCAGATACAATGCATAGGTCATCGAGATAGCCAAAAACACAGTGTCTGAGATCAGCAGGTATTATGTCATCCATAAGACGACACATTGTGGACGGTGCATTGCACAAGCCGAAAGGCATTATCTTAAATTGATAAAGGGGTCGGCCGGGCACAGTAAAAGCGGTTAATGGTTTTGATTCGTCACTCAATTGTATCTGCCAATATGCATCCTTCAGATCCAGCTTGGATATGAGATTGGCTTTTGGCAAAAGTGAAAAAATCCCCTCTATGCTTGGTAAAGGATATGCATCCTTTTTTGTGGCATCATTCAATCTGCGGGCATCCAGACAAAGCCGGACTTTGTTTGGCTTAATCACCAAACGCATTGGAGAACTCCAGGCGCTTACTGACGGCTCAATTACATCAAGTTCAATCATTCTATCTATCTCTGCATATAGCAATTTTCCCACAGCGGGGCTAACAGGATAAAAACGCTGTTTTACTGGCTTTGCATTTCCAACATCGATATTATGCTGTATCAGAGTAGTTCGGCCTAAACCTTCAGAAGCATTAGGAAACAATAGCTTTACCATTTCCAGCTGCTGAATTTGTTGCAAAGTTAGCGGATACGCATTAGCTAGATCAGCGGAGGCTGTCTCTGAATGTTGCTCGAGAGAGCTAATGATATTGGGAGCGAGAGCGAACGTCCTCCAAAAATCATGACCCAAAATTAAATTTTGTTTGATAGACGGAATCACATACAAAGTTAGGGGCAACGTCTTGTCTTTATACGTCATCAGAACGTTTAAGCTTCCAATGATGCTTTGACGTTCGCCGTCTGCCGTCTTGGCATGGGATTTTAATGGCTTAAAGTCGGAATATTGATCAAAGTTTTCGTTTGCCAGAGAAAAGCCAATACAACTGATGTTTGCTCCTGTGTCCAACAGACCAAGTTCTGAATAATTCAGGAACGAAACTTCAGCGTAACTGCGCATATCCTTTGGGCTACTAAACACTGTTGAAATTATGTTTTTGCGATTTTCTTTGATCTGGGCGTAGTATTTTTTTAATCTCATAGTACGTTGAGAAATTGTATCTATCTTACCGTCACTAAATATTCTATTTCTAACTTGACAATAGGCTGCTAATCTTTCACGATATGGCATAAATCTCAAACGATTTTTCGTTTGTTTATTCTCAAAGGGCGGCTGGGCGCTTTGAGTCGAAACGATAACTTTGTTATCATTCCTAGAAATATTTGGAGTAGAATCTATTTGGTTTTGGGGGGCATCCGATTGTTGGATGCACCCTTCTGCCGGTTTTCCGATGCTCTGCGGATGCAAATTTGGCACTGGGGCTTATATACATTTGCAGTGCCACAGCCGTAACAAAATATACGCCGATCGGCAAGGCAGTTTTCCCAAACATGCCCTGGCTCTTCACAATTCCAGCACTTGACTTTGATATTAGCGCTACGAATTGCGGCTACATCACCTTCAGTATCGGCAGTATCTTCTACATCACTTTCAGCGCAAGATTCTTCTACTGCGTATACTTGACGGCGGGGTACTACAGGACGAGTCTTGGGCATGTTTTCCACGCGACAACTAAGCTCCTGAACTAAGTTCTCTTGCATTTGCACAAGTCTGCGTAGCTGTCCCACTGAATGAATTGGTTGATATAATAGCTTATGCTGTGCCTCCGGCAGTAGATTGTTCTTTAAAATTTCTATCAACTCCTCATCATCAATTTTAATCGCAAATTTATCGATCAAAGAGGCTACAGCATCATGAAATGAAACGAATGATTCACCGGGCTTCTGCTTTCGCGATCGGACTAATTCCTTGCTCATGAATTCAGATCGATAATCTTTGTATTGCTGACGTAGTGCAGCACAAAAGTCAGACCATACTATGCGATCCACCTGCTTGTGATATCGCCAGTACCAATCACGCGCTTTTCCGGTAAAGAGTACATAAACATTCTTCCACAGTCCGATAAAATCACTGTCCAGTGTCTCATCGGTAAGAGTTTTAACTCGATAAACAAATTCTTCCACACCTAAGCTTTCTGTGGAGCCGTCAAAGTGGAGATTCCACTTCTGCATCGTGTCAGCCAGTTTCCTTTGGTGGAATGAAGATGAACCAGCTGGTGAAATAGAGGGCGAGGCTTGGTCGACGGGGGTGGTTGATTCGCTTACTACGGTTTGAGATTGGACTCTAAGGGAGCTCATAAGCCGAGTGACTGTTTGCTCGATAATCTCCTGAACCTGTCCATAATCTATGCCAACATTTTGGCGAGCGTTATTGGATCGGGCTGGTCTCCCCTTCCTACGATTTGTATTTATTGGAGGTTGAACCGATTCGGCAGGATTAGTGCTATTGCTAGCATCTAATACTGATGCGTGTCCTGCACTAACATCTAATACCTGGTCGGTTCGATTGTCTGTCTGTTTATTCTGGGTTGGTTGAAGAGCTTTCGCTAAACTTCGGGTAACGGTTCTTCCAGCAGGCTGTACTGGGGCCGCAGCCGTTCTTTTAGAGATCGGCGAGCAGTTCCCTACAACCAATTTAATTAACGAATGATTAAGTATGGTAGTGCAGTTGGGGCACTTGCCATGGTTTTCTAGCCATTTTTCTAAACATGTCTTGTGAAACACATGTTTGCAAGGGGTACAATAGCAGGATTGGGTATCATCCATTACTTCACAACACACAGTACAAAGGCTATCAGCAGTCGCTGCTGGCGGCTGAGCGGTTGGTGGAGTTCCTTCCATTTTTATATAAAACTAGTCGGAAAGGCTACAGTCGAGCTCCCGACTATAGGATACCCGTTACTTCTTTGAATATATATAAAGTATTTGCGAATTTTAAACTCTAAAGATATTATATAATAAACTCTAAAGATATATAAACTCTAAATATATAATAAAAACTCTAAAGATATAAAAACTCTAAGATTATAATTATTACATACTGCAAACAATTAGAGTTAACAGATAAATCATATTA